>OU343218.1:257535540-257690355 GCA_910596185.1 Chrysanthemum makinoi
CTTGGAGATCTAACCTTCCATAAGTTTTCTCTTATAGAACATTTCCCTCTCTCTCTCTTCCATTTAGATCATGGTTTTAATGTGTTTGTGAAATCCTATATCTTATAATTACTAACAATGAAACTTGATATAACTCTATTAAGTATCTTGGAAACTACTTCAATAAAGATAAGAAGAATAACTTTAAACTTCAATGATTATATTAAAACTTTAAAACACCTTGTTATCTGGATTCACTAACAACCCTAATAACTCTATTCTCATTACTTGCATGTAAGGTAGTATCTCTAATATTCTCTAATATTGCGTACCTCTAATGCCAATCTAGGGTCCTTATGGTACGTGAGAATACCTTAGTCGGTTTACAATTCTTGTACAACAAGTAAACTAATTCTAATCTAAGAATATTCTAGAATTACATAATAATCCTTGAAGATTTGCATAACAGTCCTTTAGGTATAGCAATACTTTGACACGAGCAGTACTTTGACTTTCATTAAGCGTGCTTTGACTTTCTTGACACTTTGACTTTCGGTAGCACTTTGACTTTATATCGACAATCCTCCCCTAGCGAATTCTACTTGCTTGATTTCAAGTTTCTTTGTATCTTTAACTTTAACATCTTTGTTTTCAAGGAAAGATTGTGTCTTTATCTTCAGATTTGTCTTGTACTCATTGTGCTTGTATTGTCATCATCAAAGTAATATTTATAAGTAATCTCTTTCACCAACCTTTATCAGCAACATTTATCAGCAACAGAACTTTTTAGCTACTCAGTAACATATGGCAAAATGTACATCAGATCATAAAGTTTCAGACTATTCTCATCACTTCGGTGTGTAAACTCCTGTGAGAGGTGAATCATTGAAAATTTAATGGATTTTGATGTCTCTTTACCAAAACCATTAACTCTGGAGTAGCCAATGTTTAGGTGTGTAAAACCATGGTACATTGATAACCATAGGATTTTTAGCAAATCATCGACTATCAACGGTTTGTTAAGTCTTTACCAATAGCCGTTTGCTTTTGGACTAGTTAGTTCTTGCAACCATGGTGAACTAATTACCATACAAATGGTTTTCTCGACCTTTACCACAAGTTATCTTGTGGGCTGCCAACTCTTAGCTATCAGATATGGTGGGTTGAAAACCATACAATTTTGAGTAAATTGTCAACTAAAATGGATTTGATAATCACAGCCAGTGAAGTACCCTCATGATGAGTCAAAATCTTTCTTGTTTATTAAACATGGTGAGTTGATTACCATTCTCAAAACAATTTGTTGCTGTTTTCTTGTGCTTCAAAAAGTATTTTGCACTCTATAAAAATTGCTTATTTTATTTTGAAAGACTTTCGGTTTTGTCTTTTAAGTACTTTGATAAAGTCTTTGTTTGTTCAAGATACTGAATAAAGTCTGATTTTCAAAATTTATATAATAAAGACCATACCAGTATTTATGCATCACCATCTGCCAAATCTGTCCATTTGATAAACAACTCAATTAACATAAGAGCTGTTTCATTCACATGCTCAACCTCCATACCATGTTCTAGCATCCTGATCATAAGATCTCTTTTCAGTGGATATCTTCTTTCTGCTATCATATGAATCATGGTTCCATCTTCTAATTCCAAAGCATGCACTCTTGATTCTTCAAAGACTCTCCAACTTGTGATCTCCCAAGCTTCTTGATTGTTCCAGAGCACATCAGTACTTGTTTCTTCTGTCTCCCAGATAGTTATAAGATCTCCCAGCAAGACTAAACCGACTCGGTTGGTGGAATATGCTCAAAATAATCTTGCACTAGTTGATCTGAATGAAATAGATCTTCTCTATCTATCATATCGTTATGTCCCTAGCATTAAATGTTCTAAAGCTTTCATCTTCTCTGTGGAACATAAGATAGTCTCTTTCCTTTGATTCTACAACTTCAAATGTAGAAATCTTAGACTTCTTTTCTGCAACATCTTTAGCCTTAGGATGCTCAAAATCAACAACTGTAAGATAATTCCTCAGCTCATCAACTGTATCTGTTCTCAATTTTATCCTCTTTGACAGTTGTTCATCATCAGTTGTTCTCTTTCTCTTTGAACTTCTTATTCTTGCATCCATATTGTGCTTATCTTCAAAAGAAATAATACTATCCAGTTTCTTTTGATAAGTTTCTCTAATAGCATCATACAAGTAGTTTCTCTAACAACATCATATAAGTCTTTCATCTCTAGATATCTTAACTTCTGTAAACCAGTATATCATTGACCCTTCATATAAGCCATCATAGCAATACCTTGTGGTTTTCTTGGTAAAATAGTCTGCTTCTTTGGTTTTTCAATTTCAGCATATAATGCAGCCTATAACTTTCTAGCAGCTTCTTCATTTTTAACTACTTCAATAGCTCTTATTTCTGCCAGAGTAAGCTTCTTCTTCTTTTTCTTTGATTCTTCCAGAATACCTTTTCCTTTATCTTTTATATCTAACTCTTGAGTAGGTTGAGAAGAAGTATGTAGGACTTGAGGTTGTTCTTCAACTCCAGGGATACTAATACCTCTTGGTCTTGACATGTTAAGCAACATATCAGCAATGGTCTCATCATCACTAGCAGTATGTTCTACTTTAGATGTACCAGCTTCTTCTTCAAGTAAGACTGTTGAAGGACGACTTCTTCATCAAAATTTAAAGTTCTTGGTGTAATGAGCTCTTGCCTAAAAGTTCCTTGAAGAGCAGTACCTTGATCACTAGCACTTTGAACATCAGCACCTTGATCACCAGTACTTTGAACACCAAATTGATCACCAGTACCTTGAGGCTCAGTACCTTGAGGCCAAATTTTCGGCTTCTTTATGTGAATCATCATAATTTTCAGCATCTGGTTCTTCATCTAGATCTTTATGAGGTTCAGCATCTTTATTCAAATTCTCTTGCTCCAAATTCCTCCCCAATTGGAAGGAAGACTGCTTGTGAAGCTTCTTGCCTTTAGAAACCTTCTTAAATTTCTGTCCTTTCTTCTTCTGAGATTTGACACAATCTGTGATGTTGAACTAATGGCCAGACAAATTTCTTCAATCTTCTAAACTTGGTGTTCAACTTCATAACTTGTGCAGCTTGAGCTTCAGAATCTTTCTTCAATCTCACTAATTCCCTTGTCAAAACATAGTTATCCAGAACAATTCCCTCATCTCCTCCAGATGTTTGAGACCCATCTTTTGAAATATAATCATTCGGAGATGATGGTGGATTCACATCGGGTTATGGACCAGCATGTGCAGTATCTTGCAAAGATTGATATGTTGAATCTGATTACTTTCCTTTGAAGCGATATGTTGAGGAACTTCATGGTAGGGGAAGGCGATGGGGAAGCGAGTTCCTTCCTTGAAGCGAAGGCTGCGTTTTCTTCACTAGAAGCTTCTTCATCTCGAACAGCCTGTGCTACCTCCATCATGTGAATAGATAAAGGTGTATTCCTTCCAGAAAACTTGTCACTCTTTCTTGCCATGAAAGTAAACACCTTTGGTGGAAGTACAACAATAGGTAAAAGGCTTGGAGGTTTAGGAATATCCTCAAGCTGTGATGTGTTCGCGTGGTGTGCAAGTTTTAAAAATTTATAAACACGATTTAACCGTCTAATACTTTAAACACATACGAGCAAGTATACTGGATTCGCGATAGCAAAGTTGGGTAAGTCGAGATCATCCCAAAGGGATTTTGTGTTGAAATTGTTTTCTTGAAAGATTTGAAACAAAGAAAGCTTTGTCAGGCTTCTCAAAAGTGATGTTATAGTGAAATTCAATAATAAAATATATACTTTCGTTTGTAGTCTATAGGCAATCATAGATAGTGTTCATGAAGGCTTGTTGTAAACTCTTGATATGATGCAAATCTAAACAAATGATTTCCAACCATGGTATATGTTTGTAAAAATCATTCTAAGAACAAAAACATATAGGTAATCCTTTTGGTCCTTATCACAATGATTATCCTTTAGAAAATCCATTTGTTTTATAACATGTTCTTATTAAGCTTCGTTCTTACTGAATCTTTAGACCTTTATTGATGAAAGTGTTTCTAGTCTTGTTTTAATAAGTAAACATGGTGGTTGTCAATCACCATATCCCCATACTAGTTTGTCACTCAACCTTTTGGAATAAAACACAAGAGAAATCCTTTTGGTCCTTTTTCTTAAAACATGTTTTACCGACAAATCAAACCAAGACTAGTATTTTTCCAACAAACTCATTTAAACAAGATCATATATACATGCATCACATATGAGAACACTAGAATGATTTTCTACATCCCAACACACAAGTATATCCCAAAACTACTCCATGATAATAATAACAAACACAAAAAATAACAAAGTAATTTCAATAACTCAAGAGAATAGAAATCCATAACAAAGTTCATAGAATACCTAAACTTTTGCGACTACAAGAACTAGTGGTGGCTTGTAGCAACCACATACTCAATCACCTAGATTCACCATTATAACTCCAAATAACCAAAACAATGGATGAAAATTGCTCTCTCCAAACTCACGTTTGGTAAAGTACTAAACTTTTAGGATGAATAAAATGGTTAGTAATAGTTTTGGTGTAAACTATTACATTTTAGTTGTGTCTGCGTAGTAAACTAAGACTAGGTTCAATATATACCAAAGAAACTTGTCCGTGGCCGCGTTCCCAACAAGTTAATATCAAAGAATGATCGACCTCAATGATTATGGGGAGTTAAGGAAACAATAAATGCAACTTTATTAATTGCCGGTCCATGCAAGCGGATCGGTTTCAGCAGCGGCCGGATCGGTTCTGTTTGACCATTACTTATTAGGATCACGGTTACGAGAAACGGCCAGGTATTCTTGTTTGACTTTTGTTGACTTTCTTGTTCACGCCTCATTCTTTGCTCTCACTGATGATTTCCAAGGAAAATCTCGATCTCTCCTTGTTGTAGATACTTAAAAATCATTGCGCTTCCTAATCATTGAGTCCAAAAGCTTCCTTGCTCGACTTCCTTCCTAGGAATCTTCAAATGTGCATAAAACTCATTTCTTCATCATTTGTGATACGGCCATATACATACACAATCGCATCTTTTGCACTTTACCAGTTATTAGTAAATATGGCCAACTATCATGCACAAAAACAATAAGCTACTAAAAACATGTTCATTTAAGGCGTTATCAAATTCCATACTTAAGTTCTACTGCCCTCGGTAGGTATAATATTGCAACAGATTGATTTCAATGGTCTTGACACGTAGTTCCAAAATTTTAACAATCATCCCAAAGAGATAATCATTAATTTTTCTTTTTAATATGTGAAAAACTTTAAAAATGAACCAAACACTTTAGATAACATAACTAGAACACCTCACGAATGATTTTCACTCAACACTCATTTATTGGTTGGTATATGTAAATCACTCAATGCCTAGTCATGATCAATGCTTTTTACCATAAGCTTGTACAAGTATCAAAACAAAAAAAAATTCATCAAAGAGGGCTTTTATTGGGTTATATCGTTAAGATTCGGGTTTATAAAGGTATGGATAAGGCATGGGATGGTTTATGAATTGGTGTTAAAGAAAATAAAGTCAAGTCTAAACCTCCATGTTGCTAGCCATCATGCAAACCACAATCCCGTAAATGATTACTTCTCCTCTTCATATATCGATCTCCACAAATATGTATAACTCAATTTAGCTCATTGGCTAATCAATATTCTTCATATAGCATTGTATTTTTTTTCCAACAAAAGACCCCCCAGCAGTGTAAGCATACACTACAAAAATACAAATGAGAAGAGCGTCTCCTTCATCTTTGTTGGAGAATGGTACAAACTATAGACAAAGTGTAACTTCTTCATAATCATCAAAAACAATCCAACATTCAAACAACTGCAACAAACCAATAGACATGACAAGGGTTGGCTAAAGTTTAAAGTATAAAATCTTTTGTATTTTTGGATTTAACAAATGAAAAAATTGGCTCAAGGGTGTATTAAAGGTATCTAGTGCTAAAGATGAGCACTAACAAATGGGTCCATATGGGTGGTTAACTAACCAATGTGGTTAGCTAATATATCATTAGATATAAAATGGAAGGCCATTTGGGTTAAATCTTACGATGCCTCTTATCACTTGAACATATTTTTATCACTCAAGAGTGATTTTGCGTAATGCATGCTTAGTACAAGTTCTAGAATAGACATAATCACCGCACACTCATAGAAATATAAAACAAAAGATCTATTTTATACAAAAAGAAACCTCACAATTAAGTGGAAAAAAAAGCTATAATCTGGCGCTAGAAAATGCTATCGAATCCATAATGAATTACTTCCGTAATTTGGTTCAAATCAAAAATTTCAAAACCTCATTTTACCATTAAATACCAAGTTGTTTTAATATATATCAATAATGCGTGAAAACAACTAGACAATCAAGGGTGAATTCCTTCTAATTACTTGCATCCAAAAGTTATCTAAGAAAATTAAAATAAAAAGCTAAAAAAAATTAAAAATCGTATCATTTTTCCTATTTTCTTCCCTCCCCCGTACTTAAGTTTTGCATTGTCCTCAATGTAATAAAAATAAACTTCAAAGTAAAGAAAATGGGAAAAAAAATAGTTAAAAGATACCACGGGATAGAATATGCAATATGCATATTGGGTCATAAGAAAGCATGTGAGTTATCCAACTCCAAATATTTGACCATCAATAAGCTTCCGACACATCCATCCTGCAAACAAAACTGCAATACACAATACACAAACAAAACCAAACAAAACAATCCAAATGCTACTAAAAACAAAATAAAACAAAGTATGATAATCATCCTAAAGAAATAGTCAAAAAATTGAGAGAATATTGTTTAACACATCATAACCATTGTCTTTGAAACCACAAATCAAGAATGATCCACGATCACTCGTCGTCCTCGCTCATCTCGTCTCCTTCTTCATCATCATACTCATCATCATCATCACTCTCGGTTACATAGTTCTCGTCCACAATCTCGAGCGAACTCTCATCTTCTGTAACCCTCCAACTCGATGGCGATCCTCCAACATCATAGCTTGCTCCACCAACTTTGGGTAATCTACCATATCACGAACCTTTGGATCGAGAAGTGCATTATCCGAGGATATGGATATGGATAGGGTCGGGATAAGATGTAGGGGAAAGGATATGGTGGAACATTAGGTAGAGTGGGAGAGCAACTTCGTGGTTGGCGAGCCATGTGTTGAAAGATAGGCATTGTATAATCATTGATGTAATTTTTCTCAACATCATGAGTCTCTCCACACATCTACACTAAATTTCATCTAAATGTTGGTTCCACTCTCCCCGACTGAATCAAAACTACTTGGGCGTACCCGTTTTGCGGTTCCCCATAATTTACATTTCTGTTGTGGTTGTTGTTGTTGTTGTTGTGGTTCAATCCATGCTCCCCAAGGTTTTCAATTTCCTATTCAAAGCATTTCCAAAACCATTTGCACTCCACATCTCACTAAACTTTGGCTCTCCACACTTAGCCAATTCACTATCATTGTAATACCCTAGGTTCTTTGCCAACCTCGTCACAAAATTTCCTTCACAAATGTTGTTATTACTTTGGATTCGGGGGCTCTTAGATAGATACTAGGCTATCTGCGAACCGCATCCGTCCTTAGTTTCTTCTAGTAACATCATAACCCATAAGTCCGGTTTTCGACATTTGTCCTGCTCCATACCTATTAAGCGGCCAGTCACTATCAACTTGTGAAGTATCCTCATTAATGGATTCTGATGGTTTGACATTCCTCCTAGTACAAGAATGATCTCCCTCTCGATTCCAATAAGTGGGCACACTAGGAAAGTCTTTTTCAAACCTCCGAAGCCTCGAAAAGTGAGCTTCAAATGATTTGGTTGCGGATTACTAAGACCCAACGTCTTAAATAATGGATAGGGCATAACATTAACACTTGAACCCGTATCGGCTAAGGCATAAACTGGTGTAGTCCCATTCACTTTTATTGGCAAAACAAAATTTCCCGAATCTTTCTCCTTCCCTGGCATACCTCTAAACAAAATCCTATCTCTTTCCTCCTCCGATAGATTCTTATCTTCCAATCTAGCTCTTGCTAGCATCACTGCATCTAATTTCTTACGGTAGAGAGCGTAATCTTGTAGTACCTCTATCAGAAGCTTCTTCTCATTTAGCTCAAGAAACTTTTGTTCAAGGTTTTCCAAAATAGCTTCTTTTTGTTTGTCGGTTAAAGGTTTGAAAGTGTTTGATGTAGTAGGTGATGATGGTGTGTAATCATTTTTGTTGGTGGATGTGGTTGGAGTTAATTTGTTGGATGAAGTTTTCTTCCTATTTGCCTTCCCAATTTTTACTACTTTCACATCTTCCTTTTCCATATTAGCACACAACTCCACAAGCATCTCGTTCACTCCTTTTCCTAGACAACAAAATCAGTTTCAAAAATATGACCATGAATGTTAACCTTAAGATTTTTAACCATCCTTCTTCCGTATGCTTCGTAATCTAAACGTACATGACCAATTTGATCAAGAACTTTCTCCACAATGTAGTTTTCTCCATAAGCCATGTTAAGTTGCGCGTCCCAAGCACTCACTCCTTCTACACTACAAGGTGTACCGAACCACATCGATGTGCGAATCATACTCCGTTAAAGGTGCTTGTGTGAATACCACAACTCTTCCCTTCTTAGGAAGTTGAACTTTGTTTTCACCGTTTCTTACACTAACCAGTATCAATTCCCAAATCTTTCTTACTTCCTTCTAAGATACCTCCAATCTTTTCCCAATGAACTTCGGTGTCTTTGAACATTTCATCGAGGATTCTGAAGGTATTCCGAAATTCCGCTCAAACTATCCATACTAACTAGCTAAACTTGACAAAACAAAACCAAAAACAAAAATCCAAATCATTAGCGTTAGAGTTAGTAAAAACAAAAGCAAACTATAGAAACATATACTAAGCAAGTAAAGACACTTAACAAATCTAAAAACATAAGCTAAAACTCAAAATCTAAAAATTAGAAATTTTTTTACCGAGAGCTCCAACCGGATCGGTTGGCTCACCAAATTAGGTTGGTGGTAAACTACTGACCAAATGTCTAACGGATCGGTTATGGGTTGTAACGATGGTTAGATCGATACCAAATATATATATATATATATATATATATATATATATATATATATATATATATATATATATATATATATATATATATATATATATAAATATATATATATATAGCGAAAATTAATTAAAATCAAAATATTAAAGTGTACTAAAACTCTTAATTAATTGAGACTCCTCATTACCCTTTATTAATTACTTAATTAATTAAGCTATAAAATTAAAACTATATTAACTACTCCATTTAAAATGACTCATTAAAATCACTAAACCATAAAAACTGAAAATTAATTATTTAATCATTAGAATTAAAACAAGAATTAATCTAAAAATTGATAAACTAAGAATAACTAAAATAAAGAAAAATTAAAAATCTAAGAAAACATTAACAACCAAAGATATAATCTATAAAAATCTAAAATGACAAGAATTAATCTAGAAACTATAACACAAATCACTAAATAAACTTAAACTATGAAATCAAAATGCAAAAAAATAAATGCATGCACTAACGGATCCGGTTGAAACAACGAATCGGTTAGCTTTTGACTCAACTTTTTCTTTTTCTACAGAAATTCAATTTCAAAGATACCAATTTCTGAGAATATGAACAAACTCAAATTGCTTAAACCAAAATCAAATTCAAAATTGAAATAAAATCGCCGGCATGAAACTTGGTGTGTTCGCGTGGTGTGCAAGTTTTAAAATTTTATAAACACGATTTAACCGTCTAATACTTTAAACACATATGAGCAAGTATACTCGTTCGCGATAGCAAAGTTGGGTAAGTCGAGATCGTCGAAGGGATTTTGTGTTGAAATTGTTTTCTTAAAAGATTTGAAACAAGAAAGCTTTGTTAGGGCTTCCTCAAAAAGTGATGTTATAGTGAAATTCAATAATAAGAAATATATATACTTGTGTGTAGTCTATAGGCAATCATAGATAGTGTTCATGAAGGCTTGGTGTAAACTCTTGATGTGATGCACAAATCATAAGCAAATGATTTCCAACCATGGTATATGTTTGTAAAAATCATTCTAAGAACAAAAACATATAGGTAATCCTTTCGGTCCTTCTCCTAATGATTATCCTTTAGAAAATCCATTTGTTTGTAACATGTTCTTATTAAACTCGCTCTTACGAATCTTTCGACCTTTAAATGATGAAAGAGTTTCTAGTCTTGTTTTAATAAGTAAACATGGTGGTTGTCAATCACCATATCCCCATACTACTTTGTCACTCAACTTTTTGGAATAAAACACAAGAGAAATCCTTTCGGTCCTTTTTCTTAAAACATGTTTTACCGACAAATCAAACCAAGACTAGTATTTTTCCAACAAACTCATTTAAACAAGATCATATATACATGCATCACATATGAGAACTCTAGAATGATTTTCTACATCCCAACACACAAGTATATCCCAAAACTACTCCATGATAAGAATAACAAAACACAAGAAATAACAAAGTAATTCCAATAACTCAAGAGAATAGAAATCCATAACAAAGTTCATAGAATACCTAAACTTCTGCGATTACAGGAACTAGAATTCGTGGCTTGTAGCAACCACACGCCTTCAATCACCTAGATTCACCGTATAACTCCAAATAACCAAAAAAATGGATGAGAATTGCTCTCTCCAAAGTCCTGGACGTTTTACAGTTAGTACTAAACTTTTAGGATGAATAAAATGGTTGGTAATAGTTTTGGTGTAAACTATTACACTTTTGGTTGTGTCACACGTAGTAAACTAAGACTAGGTTCAATATATAGCCAAAGAAACTTGTCCAGCGGCCAAAAGCGTTCCCAACAAGTTAATATCAAGAAATGACCGGCCTCCAATGATTATGGAGAGTTAAGGCAACAATAAATGCAACTTTGTGTAGCTGCGATTGCATGCAACGGATCGGTTTCAGCAGCGACGGATCGGTTTCCGTTTGACCATTTGCCAGTAGGATCGGTTCACGGTTACTGACCGAGCGGTTTGGGTGTTGTTGTTTTGACTTTTTGTTGACTTTCTTGTTCACGCCTCATTCTTTGCTCTCGCTGATGATTTCCAAGGCAAATCTCGACCTCTCCTTGTTGTAGATACTTAGAAATCATTGCGCTTCCTAATCATTGAGTCCAAAAGCTTCCTTGCTCGACTTCCTTTCTTGGGAATCTTCCAAATGTGCATAAAAACTCATTTCTTCATCATTTGTGATACCTAGCTACATATACATACACAATACACATCTTTTTCACTTTTGCAACAGTTATTAGTAAATATAGTCGATTATCATGCACAAAACCAACAATAACGCTACTAAAAACATGTTCATTTTAGGCGTTATCAAGCTGTTTGTTCAAGAAGACTTGAACAAATCTAGGGTACATCAGGAATGGTGAACCATTCGAGATATGTGATAGCATACCATCCAGAATCATTCTTGAAAAGTTAAAGGGTTGATTGGTAGCTAATCCCACTAATGGAGAAGCAATATTGAATCCAAATTGCTCCCATGAAGTACTTTTGGGACTTAAGCAAAGAAGCAAAACATGAACGAGATACTTCCATTGAGGACTAAACAAGGGCTTCTTAAAAGTTGTTTCAGCAAGTGAACCTTCATACCCTATATCTCAGAGTGTATCCCAAAGCACTTGTTTCTCAAAGTGAACAACACCTTCTTCATCATCAAACAATAAATCTTCCCTGATTGTTGCTTCAGTAATTATAACTATCTTTCCAGCAACCTTAGCCTGAATATAGGATTCGTCATCTTGCATATGAGATCTAGCAGTAGCCCAAAATTGTTGAATCGAGGTTCAATGATGTCGGTTCGACCAATAGAGCATAATTGATTGAAGATCGGTTAGAAATCAATTATGTCATAAAAATGACATTAGACGATGTCCTGTCCAAGTTAGCAACCATGTTGTGCTTACTAACTGTGTTACGATTAGCCATTGTGTGTTGGTATAAGAAAGAATGGTGCGTTGAAGATGTATGTTGAAGAAAACAGAGAGAGATGGATGGATTAGTATAAAGATGAGAGTAAAAATCGGTAGGGTAGTTATTTGTAGGTAAGATTTTAAAAAATCAAAGCCTAATTAATAAAGTTACCGTTATTTGAATTTTACCCCTTATTTTGACCGTTGGAGCGATGCGTTGACAAGGCTGCGATTGCTTTCACGTGGCGGTACTTTCAAGCGATACTTTCTGAGGCGATTACTTTCAGATAAAATTTAAGTAGTACTTTCCATCCTCTTCTTTACAATAGCACAAACAGCAAAGAGCATTGTATAGTCCTCCCCTTAAACAATGCATAGGGCTAACTAACTAACTAATATTAAATCCTCCCCTTAAATGTAGTTTAATAATTAATCATACCAATACTCACCACTAAATGATTGAATCTTGAAACATCAAATCCCTTTGTGAGTAGATCAGCTACATTGTCATCGGTGTGGACCTTGACAACATTAATGAGCCTATGCTCATAACAATCTCGAATAAAGTGATGCCTAATCTGAATGTGCTTGGTCTTGGAATGATAATCAAGATTCTTCACAATGCAAATTGTACTCTCATTGTCAATGTAGATAGGAGTATTCTTAAAAATGAATCCATAATCCAAGTGTTGATTCTGCATCCACAGTACTTGTCCACAACGGCTATGCGGCAAGCAACATATTACCGATGGATGATGTTCTTTGCAATGGTTTGTTTTTACATTTCCATGAAACTAATCTTCTCCCAAGATATTGGCATCCTCCAGTGGTTGATCTTCTATCATAATTATCACCTGCATAATCACTGTCTGAAAAAGCTTCCAACTGAAAAGGTGAATCTTTAGGATACCAATCACTGTCTTTAGGTTCTTCAAGAACGACATTACCATTGGCAATCACATTTCACAGTGCATGGTCTGTAATAGCAATGTACTGCCTCATATTCATGCTCTAGAGATCATATTCTCCCTTCTTGATGATAGAATTACGGTGAGGTGATGGATGGGGTGGTGCAGACTTGATGAGACTTCTTTTAGGGTTTTTAGTTAAATCGGTTTTAAGGGTTTCTTCTTAATCAGAGTTTCCACACAAGCTCTGATACCACTTATTGGATCGGTATACTCTGATCAAACTAACTCTGTAGCTTGTAAGGGTTTAGCAACCTTGGATAAATCCTAAATTACTAACAATGAAACACTGATATAACTCTATAAAGTATGCGGAAACTACTTCAATAAAGTTAAGAAGAATAACTTTAAACTTCAACAATTTTATTAAAACTTTGAACCTGCTGGTTATACAGATTCACTAACAACCCTAATAACTCTAATATCGTACTTGCATATAAGTCGTATCTCTAATATTCTCTAATATTTCGTACCTCTAATGCCAATCTAGGGGTCCTTTTATAGGCATAAGGAATACCCTAGTCAGTTTACAATTCTTGTACGACAAGTAAACTAATTCTAATCTAAAAATATTCTAGAGTTACATAATAATCCTTAACGATTTGCATAACAGTCCTTTAGGTATAGCAGTACTTTGACACGAGCAGTACTTTGACTTTCATTAAGCAGTACTTTAACTTTCTTCAACACTTTGACTTTCAGCAGCACTTTGACTTTATATCCCAGCGATGTTACTCTCTACAGCAGTTATTGTCTCGAAAAAAACACACATTTTATCAACATGAATTCACTACACTCATCAACCAATTAGACCATGCGTAATTGCACAAAGAACCGTTCTTTGTCAAAGTGGCGATTGCATGGCGTTCATCCTATTAGGGTGCCCATGAACGCATCTTCAATATAAAAATACAACTTCGGTCATGCGGTGACCAATCTTGGTTTTGTGTTTGTGTGTGATTTTGATTTTGGTTGGATGCATATGTGTTTAAGTGGGGTATTTTTAGTAGTGAAGTTGGTTGTCTTATTATACTAAGTTGGTGATGAAGTTGATTATAGAGAGATATAGCGAAGTGGCGGTATTAAATGCGGTCTTGGTGTCTTATTAATATAGGGCAAATCACCTAAAAATGTAGTTAACTTGCCACTTTTTCCCATTGTATGTAGCATTCTTTTTTTTCTCATTCTGTCAATAAACCTCTATCGTTAGTCCTTTATGTGTACTGTTAACAAAAACACATCGTTAGTCCTTTATGCTAACGATAGTTAATAAATAACTTAAATTTGGTTATCTTACGCTAAACTTGCGTCGTTGGTCCTTTATACTAACGATCGTTAAAAATAATTTATTTGGTTTTCTTACGTTTGAGTCCGTTTTTAACGCGTTTTAGTGCGTTTTACGTTTTCGTTTGTTTTAACAGCTTTCGTCCGTTTTCACGTTTTTATCCGTTTTACGTTTTCATTCATTTTATCCACGTTTTCATTCATTTTACAAGTTTTAGATCCGTTTTCACATTTTCTGTTTTCCCGTTTCGTTCGTTTTTCACATTCCATTCATCCGTTTTACCGTTTTCTTCCATTTTACACATTTTCGTCCATTTTTGCGCGTTTTCATTCGTTTTACGTTTTCATTCGTCTTAACGGTTTCGTCCGTTTAACGGTTTAGATCTTGTTATTTCCGCGCTTTTTACACATTTTCATCCGTTTTAACATCCGTTTTAACGGTTTCGTCATTTTTCACGTTTTCATTCGTTGTTTTACGCGTTTTCATCCGTTTTTGCATGTTTTCGATCTTTTGCGAGGTTTTAGTGAAATGTTTTTACACATTTTAATGTTTAACACGTTTTCGTCCATTTACACGTTTTCTGGTTATCCGTTATTGCGTTTTCATCCATTTTTCGTTTTCATCACGTTTTCATACGTTTCTACATGTTTTCAACGTTTTACGTTTCGTCCGTTTTACCGCGTTTTCGTCCGTTGTTTCCGCGTCTTCATCCGTTTTACGTTTTCATCCGTTGTTTCACGTTTTGTTCGTGTTTGCACATTTTGTCTATTTTAGCATATTAATCGTTTTTGAATGTTTTCGGCCGTCTCTGCGTTTTCATCCATTTTTCAAATTTCATCCATTTTATACACGTTTTTCGATGCGTGTTTACACATGAAAATCGCGATGAAAATGTGAAAGCGACGAAACATGAAAAAATGGACGAACGATGAAAAAGTAGACGAAACATGTAAAACGGATGAAAATGTGTAAAAAGCGGATGAAATAGTGAAAAACGGATGGCGTGTGGCTGAATGGCTTGTAAAAACGGACAGCGTGTTAAAATAGACAAAAATGTGTAAAACGGATGAAATCGTGCAAAAAGTTCGATCAGCGTGCAAAATGGATGTGCGATGTAAAAGCGGATGCGTGAAAATGACGAAAGCGTGTTAAAACGGACCGAGAATGTGTAAAGGCGGATGCGTGACAAACGGACGGAAACATGTTAAAATGATGCGCGTGAAAAAGGGCGTGTTAGAACGGATGGCGTGCAAAAATGGGCGAAAATGTGTAAAAAGCGGATGAAAAGCGATGTAAAAACAGATAGCGTGAAAAGGGGCGAAAAGCGAAAAGCGGATGAAAGCGTGTAAGCGTGAAAAAGCGGACAAAAGCGTGTTATCGAACGAAAGCGTGTAAAGCGGCAAACGTGAAAAGCGGACGAAAGTAAGAAACCAAATTTTAAGTTGTTTTTAGCGATTGTTAGTATAAAGGACTAACGATGCAAGTTTAGCGTAAGATAACCAAATTTTAAGTTATTTATTAACGGTCGTTAGCATAAAGGACTAACGATGCATGTTTTTTTGGTAACGGGTACACAGAAAGGACTAACGATAGAGGTTTATTAACAGAATGAGAAAAAAAATAATGCTACATACAATGGGAAAAAGTGGCAAGTTAACTACAATTTTGGGTGATTTGCCCTTTAATATACCCGGCCTTAAATATAATTATTTTTCACGAAACTATCATTTCCATATCTCACCATGGCGGGATTGGGTATGCTGTTCACTAAACTATCATTTGATTGGTTAAACAAACACTACTCTAAACCGCTCTAAAGACAAAGAAGCCTTTCACAAACCACATCGCATTCACATCACATCAACTTCTTCACTTTACCATTTGAGCTAACAAATCAACATCCCATTCCTTTGATACTTTAAGCCTTTAAGAGCATCTACTATCGGAAGTTCAAGAATAAGTTTATAATTGTTGAAAATGTTCTTGTTTATTTCAACCATAGTGGATCTTCATTTCATGTCTATGTGGCATGCAAAAGGTCCTAAACCTTGTACCTCTTCAGAGCATCCACAATGATTGACATTTTAAATAGGTTTATAACATGTCAAATCATTAATTCATAAAGGGATAATGACAAAAAAATGCATCGAACTTTACCATACGCAATTGTTTGTAGCCAACTATTTTTCTTCATTGTAACAAAAACACGTTGATTTTTGTTATTGTATGTACGCTTTCGATTATGTCACAACACTTGGACTTGCCAGTGTTTAGGTGTTACACATGTCGCCACCGTGTCAACATTATTTTTTACCCCTTTTTCCGTCATTTTATACCCCACATATCCCAACCACACATTTATTAACACAAACCCTTATTCCAATTTCACCTCAACCACACAAAGCGAGTATGAGATCTTCATCATCTTCTTCAAGATCCAATCGTATGACCTTGCAACAACTCATCAATGCAACTCATTTTTGGTGTCCTTTGCCTATCGAAGAAAAAGTTTCATGGACCATTGATAACCCCAATAAGATTTAAGGCTTGTCCTATTTATGTAAGAATTTTGTACTTTTCGTTTTTTGGTTTTAGTAGATTGGATTTGTTTTAGTTTGGATACCTATTGAGTTTTCTTGTATGTGTGATAGGATGAAGATGAAAAGTGTAAGTTTTACGGGTTCTTATATCCCGAGCTACCAAGTAACTACTAGGAAGTTTTGTTTTTCGAGTTACATGAAGAAAACAAAAGGTTGAATAACATGCTTAAGAGAAGAAAATCCACTCAAGCTTCAAGTTTGGAAATGGGTCAATTAAAGGAAAATGGTCAGTTGAAGGAAGAATTGACTTTAATAAAGTCAAAAGTTGGAGTGTATGACAAACTTGTAGTTGTGTTTAGTTTCTTTGTTCTTTTGATATGTTTTGTTGTTGCAACTTAGTTTTGTGCATTGACACTTGTGGTTAGTTTGTGTTATTTTGGTAGGATGTGTTTTGGTAGTGTGTGACATCTAGAATCAATGTATCATCCTCTGACTATATTATGTAGCATTGTAGTCTTCACTCTTTATTTTGTGTTTATAATCACTCTTTAAACATTTTAATATCATACCATTATCTTGATGCAATATATATATATATATATATATATATATATATATATATATATATATAAATATATATATATATAACATAAGATAACTACACTTGATATTCATCATTTCTAAATGGTAAGCTGTCAATACATCCTTAAGCCCATAATGTACAAAATTGGGCATTAAAGTGACATCAAACTGCATCACTTAGTAGTTTTAAGTTGCATACTTACATGACAGTTACCCAAATTCCAAATTACATCTAAGTGCACAACATATAGGTACAAAAGAAGTGCACATAGTTAAACCATTAGTTACATACACAACTTCTAATTGTTCAAGTCCAAAACATATAGATACAAAAGATGTGGACATACTGATATTTCATTTCAATCCAGTGTGGGAGGTGCGGAATTTGAGCTACCAATTCTTGGGTGATTCTTTGAAAGTTTCTTCTTGAGGATTCTTTCACTTTTTTCTCTTGGTATTGGTATCACAAAGTTCCTCCTTGTTCTTGGAGTTGCTTGTTCTGCCATTGGAGCTGATGGTGTGCCATTTGAGCTGATGGTTATGCCACTGGAGTTCTTTGTCTATGATGCCTGAGTAGGTGCATCATGAGTGTAAAAAGTAGATGTCTGAGAAAGTGCATATCATTTTGAGTCTGAGAAGGTTCATCAATTAGAGCTGACATACTATCTGTTTCACCAATACCAAACCATCTTCCCAACCTTGAACCATAAAAAAACATACCCTTTCCCCTTTTACTTGATCCCCTTTGCACTATCCCTCTTTGCCTCATACTGTCAACAAAACTTACCTTTTTCCTACTTATCTTTGAAGGGGGATTAGGTGGTAACACAACTGTAGTCTATGATGTCTGACTAGGTCCATCATCAGTTGAAACACATGGTGGTACTACTGGTTCATCAACAACTGGTGGAATTGGATGAAAACACGGAATTGGAATATATGGTGGTACCATGGGATCCTTATCAACTCTTGAGTTAACTTTCTTAGGTCTACCTTTCTTAGCTGGGGGTTTAGGTGGTATAACAACAGTTGGATTCTTGCAACCTGGTTTGTTATAACCTTTTTGCAAACAATTCTGACAAGTCATTTGAATTCCAGTCTTAGGAACTTTGTTTTGGTTTTAATTTTCATGAGGGGCTCTAATTCTCTTTTTTTATGGCCTACCAGGCATCTTTTTTGGTTTAGGAGGCAATACCCTAGACATCTTACTACAGTCTGACCAAAAGTTTACTCCATCTACTGGATGTAGGTATTGATGATAAGTAGCATAAAACATATGTTTTCTAAAACAATGCAGGACATAGGCTTCTACACTCCTATTCAATTTGAAGATAACTGCAATGGCATGACTACATGGCAAACCTAATAGTTGCCATATCCTCAGACTACATGTTCTATGTTCTTCATCTACTCCATAAGCTGCGATCCATTTCTCACTTCAAAAGCGGCTCCACCGGTAGGGATAACATGCCAAAACCTCGAAAGGATATAAGTGTAAATGTAATTAGTCTTTTTTGATCTTTAATGATGTAAATTTATATGTAAATGTAGATGCAACTATAAATGTAAATTACCTTTGTTGATCTTTAAGGTATTCCAACCTTTTAGAATGTTGGGACAAATGTCAGGTGTCTTCTTTCCATTTTCCAACATCTTCCTCATGTATTCATTTTCTCCATAACTATAACCCTCATTGCTTCGGCATTGTAATTAATGGTTCATTTCTTACTCTTAATAGCAGAGTTAAAAACTCACTAAAACCATCTTCTCTGACCTCACGGTTGTTACCTATGTGAAAATAGGCTCTTGACCAAGTTTTGGGATCCTTATCTAGTAGATCTTGATATGCATTTGGATTGGCCCTTTTCATCTTGCCCATTATCTTGTTGAAGAGTCGGGGTAACTAGCTTTAGAGGCAGCCCAGAATAAGTTTCTAAACTCAACACCACCATATTGTTTTCTAAACCCCTCATAAATGTGTCTAGCACATTGTATGTGTTCGCATGTGGCATCCGTCCTTTACGCTTCAATCAATCCTGCATTTACATATTACATAGTTAAAAATGAATTCATTATAAAAACATATCACATAATTTCATTTTGTTAGTAAAAAATACATTCAAAACATAGTTACCTTGTGTTGGTGCGAGATCAATGTTAACCCATTTCAGGTTGGGTAACCAATATCTTCTCCAAGTAACTCCAAAAACCATGTCCAATTATCCTTGCTCTCTGCATTAAAACCTGACCCATGCTGGAAATATGTGGTTGTTTCCATCTCTAGTAATTTCCGTAAGGATTTCCCCAACATTTGGAATTTTAAGGAAACATCTATCTAAAGCAATTCTTGGTCTACATCCTCTTCTATCCCTCTTCGGACCATTAAAGCGGACATAAAATCTATCAAAATAGGTTTTATCATGCGGATTCTTGTAACCCCCAACCCTAGCTGTTGAACCCTCATTAGAATCTAATATAGCCTTAGCATATGACCTTATATAAGCATAATGATCCTCAACGATTGTTTCCGCTTCATTCAATTCGACCTTTTGCATACCTACCTGTGATAGACTTACCTTTGCACTTATATTTTTTCATCACTAAATCTGCAATTTCATGTAACTTAATATCTGGATTCATCCAAATCTTACTGCCAAAATGTTTACCAATCCACTTGTAGCTCACTAAAGTTCCATGCTTAAAATCTCTAGTACAAGTATGGTTATCCTCAAGAGACATTACTTGAAATGATTTCTCACCTTTCAGTTCTTTTCCGTAACACCTCCATGGGCATTCAGATCCTTCACCTTTCTTCTCACTTGGATATCTTTTCCACTTATTTCTCTTCCCCTTTTCTGGATCCTTGAGCCTCTTTAACCCACACTTAGCTATTACACGGGTTTTGAGCTTACGTAAAATCATAGAGAAAATCCATTTGCCAAAGCATAATAAGTCAAGCAATCCCTAAATTGAGCAACATCAACATACTTTTCACCAACTGAAATCAAAAGCTCATTAATTGGAATCAATGAAACAATGCATACAAATCTATATAATTAAACACATTACCTTTGGTTTCCTCATTTCCCAATGTGTATCCACATCATGAATAGGATACTTGTCCAGCTTTGTTTCAACTAATGTATATGGATCTGTAAGATCAGCATCATCTTGCCTCAAGTTCCTCATCAAATCATCCATGAATTCCTCATGTTCCATTATTGTTGCACTGTCACCATCATCATAACTTATATATAGTCTAGAACTGCTCTCACATCCATCTTTATCAGAACATGATCTCTGCTTAGATGTCTTGGGGGCCCTCTTTTCCTTGGATTTTCTATTCCTAAGTTCAATTAATTCATCTTCACCTTTTGACAAGTAGTCTGGACTTATCGAGTATTCACTCTCGGTATCACTATACATTGATTATTTCCCTCCTACTTCTAATTCACTATCACTGTCACTGGAATCATGATCCATAACACTTGGGTTACATTTTCTTGAATCACAATACCATTACCCTTTCTAACCACATGCTTTCTTTTCCGTACTTTACCTTTATCTTTCATAATACCCTTACCCTTATCTACTGGCTTTTTACCTTGTGCATCAGAATGATCAACGACCATTTCATCAGAATGGTCAGCAACCACTTCATCAGTCATAAGTGGTGCATCAGAAGGATCAACAACCACTTCATCATTCATAAGTGGTGCATCAAAATGATCACCAACCACTTCATCATTAACATGTTTTTCAGTGGTAAGTTGTCTCCTAACTGTTCTAGGTTTTAGTGGTGCATCAGAATGATCAACAACCACTTCATCATTAATTTGTGTTTAGTTGTATGTTGTCTCCTAACAGTTCTAGGCTTAAGTGGTGAATGTAGGTGTCGTGCTTCTTCCTCAGCCCATTCAACTAGTTCATCCCATGACATATTCCCATCATCGTTTTTCCTAATCCCATTAATCCTAAGTTTAGATGTGGCCTCATCACAAGAATCCTCAAAACACAAGTTTGGAATGTAATATTCATCCAACTTTTGAGGAATGTGTGCCAAATACATGTTTAATATCCCATAAGTTTAAGCAAATCCATACATTGCTTCCAATTCGATATCACCTCCAATTATTTTCATCCCAACATCTAACTCACACTCTGGTAACTTAAAAAACATGGCATAAAAAGTTATTTCAAGCTTCTCTTCTAAAAACTTACGCAAACTTTGATAGTCAAACAACTTATCTTTTCCAATCCTCATCTTATAAAGAACTCCGTTTTCATACCTTAATGGTGAGAAATAGAACACTCCATCAAAGAGGTAGGCATCTTAAGGAGCCATCATGTAAAAAAAATTATATTTATATATTCAATAACTGAAACCCTAAACACCATGCACATGAAAACAAAAATAAAACAACAAATAAGTGTAGGGGCCAATAGAATATAATATATATTACCTTTTGCCCACATCAATTTAACAAAAGCACTACAAACGATGATGAATTTGGTACCATATTAAATTAGGGTTTGTGGGGTAAAAGGAAAAGAAAGAGACATATGATAGATTAAAGTATGTGTGTGAAAAAAAAGTGTTGGGTTGACTTAGGGTTATCTTATATGTGTAGTTAAAAAAGTGTAGTGTTGACACGGTGGCAGTACATGTGTAACATCAAAACACGCTGGGAGTCCAAGTGTTGCGACGCGCTGGAAAGCGTACATTCAATAATAAAAAATCAACGGGTTTGTGTTACAATGAAAAAAAATAGTTTGCTACACACAATAGCAGAAGTGGTCAAGTTCGATGCATTTTTTTTGTCATTATCCCATTCATAAACTATAAACTTATTACCACTATGTATAAACCTTTTATAATTATATCAAATGTTCAAACATAACACATGAATTAAATTATGAAAAGGTTTAGGATCTTGGACTTTTTCATGCCATATAGATATAAACCACAAGTTCACTATGGTTGAAACAAAAGATAAACCTTTTCATAGCTTTTAGACCTTTTTATAAACCTCTTATAGTGGATGCTTTCATAGTCTCAAGTCAAGATATTTAAGGGCGCCCGATATTTAATGCATGTATTATGTGAAACAGTTACAAAGCTTTAAAATTTTTGTATCATAATAGAGATAAGTTTATTAACCCAAAAAGTTTATAAAATATGAATGAGACATGAAATATTTAATTTTTAAAGCCTTATAAATATTAATCAAAGTGGATGCCCTAAAGACATCATTTAACTCTAGCTAATACTTAAGTTGAAGCTTTATACATTCCCATAATAATACTTAATTTGATACTTGAAGCAAACATATTTCGAATCTTGAGACATCAGACACGTGGGTGATTATAACCAATCATTTTCCCTTTAATATATGGGCAGATATAGTATAATTTTTTGGTCTAAGCTATATCTCTATATAATTCAACCAATTCGAAAAGTTAAATTATGTTAAACAAGGTCCTTTTACATTTCATATCACTAAGGTCTACATGAAAAGTGTGATATTTCACAATTTAAAGTCCGAAGCGGGGACTTTAATGTTCAACCAACACATATAAAAAACTAGAATAAGACTCCCATACATAATGAACCTTGATATAATTTAACAAGTTCAAGAAACGATATGATATTTTAAATCACGTATTCCACCCTCTTTTCTTTCTACATCTTTTAGCTTCTGAATGATATTTTGCAAACGAGAATCTTGTCCTTCATCTGGGATGAGAGGCAGCAACATTGAAAAAGTAGCATAATCAGGCACAAAACCTCGGTTGATCATTTCTTCAAGAAAATTTTCTGCCTCTTGACACTCGTTTTTCTTCAACAACTCTCTAACAATAACATTGTATGTGAAACTATTCGGCAAACAAGCATTTTCTTCCATATTCTGAAGTAATTCTGTAGCTTTACTAAATAACCCTTCTCGGAAAAGCACACGTATCACCACGCTATATGTCTTCATATGTGGTTTCAATCCTTTTAACAAGAGTTCATCAAACAAATCCATTGCCATGTTATGCTTCCCACATTTGCTAAAACCATCAATCAGGGTAGTATACAAGCATATATTTTTCATCAATTCATTGTTTTCCAGAGAACGGAAGAGAGCCAATGCTTCAGAACACTTGGAGTTTTTGCACATTCCATTTAACACTATACTATAAGTAAACACATCTGGAGTCACACCCCTGGCTTGCATCTCATTGAAGAGATCTCTTGCAGCTGTAGGATTCTCCAATTGAAACAAACCTTGCAACAGTGTGCGCTGTAAGTACAAACATTAGGAATCAAACCTTTGTCTGAGATTTCTCGAAATATATTCATGGCCTCATCTATTTGTTTATTCTTGCAGTATCCATTTATAAAGCTATTATAGGTGATGATGTTTGGCCTAAGCTCCTTCTCCACCATGCGATCAACAACTTTCTTTGCCTCATCTAATTCACCACGTAAACAATATCCATCTATTAGTGCACTATAAGTGACTACATTTGGATGTAGACCTCTACGTTCCATTGCTTGAATAGTAAGCTCTGCATCTTTTAAAGATCCGTGCTTGCAAAAAGCATTAACCAATATATTATAGGTACGTGTATTGGGAGGGATACCTTTCTCCTCCATCTCTATCAACATTTTTGCTGCCTCACTCTCTCTACCAAAGTTACATAGACCATGAATCAAAGAGGAATAAGTGATAACATTAGCATGGACACCTTTTGCAGTCATTTCATTGAAGAGCCGTAGTACATCATCAACCATTCTGTCTTTGCAGAGTCTGTCAATGATTGTAGAGTAGTGTTGTACACAACGCTTACATGATCCCTTTTCCATAAACCTGAGCAACTCAAGGGCCTTGCTAGTATAACCTACTTTACAAAGCCCATTAATGATGATTCCGTACATATATTGATTAGGCTGGCATACTTTATCTCTACGCAACTTCTTGAATAACTCAACGGCTTCAAAAACCCGATTAGCAAGAACAAGGCCATTAATGAGAGTATTATAGTTAGTTAAATCAGGAGGATGACTCAACTTGAAGATGGTGGCTAATAAGGCAAAACCATAATTGAGTTGATTAAGGCGACAATAGCAGTTAATAGAGGTGCTAATTGTATAGATATCATGAGGAATACCTATTAAATGAATTTGGTTAAAAAGGGAAAGAGCAGTTGTATAATGTTTCATCTTAACAATATTATTAATGATCTTGGTGAACTCAACGACAGAAGGTGGACGTTTTCTGTGAAGCATTTCATCAAACAGTTTGAGGGCATCTTCTAAGACATTATTTTTAGAAGTATGTTTGGCGGAAAAAAATCTAGGATTAAAAGGGTAGATCGAATTAGAAGAAGAATAATCAGTGGGTGAACAATGCGGAAACAGAAGAAAGGAATTGGCTTTATTATTACGAAATTGAAGGGGATGTCTTGAGCAGATCATTTTGAGAATAAATGTCAGTACTAGTGTTTGAGGTATTTGTTTAACTTTTTTCAATACCATATATATTACGTATTATTTAGAGTAACCTATACGGATGGTCTCTAAGGTTTGTCCAAAGTTTTACTCATAGTCCTTGAAAGTTTAACGTTGCATGAATAGTCCCTATCTCTGAAAAGAATAACACATACGGTCCCTTATTTAACTGATGTTAAGTAAGTTCCGTTATAATTTACACTTGAGTAAACTACATCGTTCGTCCTTATGGTTTGCGTTGACCGACAAGTTTCGTCCTTTGACCGAAAAAATTGCACCGTTCGTCCTTAAATGCGAAACGTTATCCACCGTTGGTCCTTTGCTTTAACGGAGCACGTTAACAGTTGTTAAGTCACTCTAATTGACACCCAACTAAGGGTATAATAGTAAATTTGCTATATTCTTTTTATTTTTAACTAATGTTTGACTACACCATTAATATTTGACCGCACTATTAAAGCACCAACAAGATAAAAGCTTTGACTTGTCACCAGTAACCATAGCCTCCACCTACCATCCAACAACCACCATATTTATCTCCAAAATCCTACCACCGCCACATTCATCTCCAAAAACCAATCATCCCCATCTCATTTAAACATTACAATCATTTTCACATTCACCATAATCTACACATTCATATTAATGGCATACCTAAAAGAACGCCTACTCCCACCAAGACCTGCTTCAGCTGCAAACCTTAGAGACACATCTTATAGACCATTAACATCTGGTCGTCAACCATATTAAGGGGTATATGTTCCAAGCCTTAAAAAATGCAGTCAAGGTCTACCAACTTATCAAGTCCGTATATTGCAATAAGCCTCTCAAAACCATCTCTATTTTTTTATTACTTTTATTTCACATATCTGAAAATTCAAAACCGAAAAAAAAATATGAAGGTGTCTCTTGCGGATATGATGGCAGAGTGGATCCGGTGACACTGGAGCAGCCGAGCAAATGGTTTAAGTTTAGATGGAAACATGTCCGATTATTTGAGTATTGTTGAAGCATATTTCTGTCGGGGCGATCTTGACAGCTTCCACGTGCCATTCATCCTTGTCCCGAGCTTGAAATTATACTACAAACATGAAAGAACCCGTTAGAAGGGGACCCGAGGCCGAAGCCCCGGGAACCACCCTCCGACGGTCAAGTCAGAACCTCCTATTTGAAGGATTTTAGCACAAGTATATAATCTGTGATGTATGTTATCTTGAAATGTGTATGTGATGTATTCTTGTATTGTATATATTGTATATGAGATATGATGCTACACTTATATATAGAAATAGGAGGAGGTAGGTGTAAGAAAACTTCCTTGTCCATATACCTGATGGCGACATATTTAGGCGGCAACCATTTAGGCGGGAAAGAGTTTAGGCGGGAAATAGTTTAGGCGGGAAAGATTTTAGGCGGGAAACATTTTAGGCGGGAAACTGCAATATTTCCTTTCGGTACTTGTCGTTCGGCTAGAGTGATTCGGCATAGGCCGTTCGGCAGTAACTCGTTCGACGTGGGCCATCCGGCCATATACGTCAACATGTCCCCCAGTATTGTACTATTGGTTGAAGACCGATTGTGCAATACTTAAAGAATGTTTTCGCTTTCGGCATCTATCGTTCGGCGTGGGCCATCCGGCCATATACGTCAACATGTCCCCCCAGTATTGCATTATTAGTAAAAGACTAATGATGTAATACTTAAATAGTATCTTATGGCCTTTAGGCTTGTATTATACAACATAACTGTATCGTCTTCCTTCCGGCGCGTGTCCTTCGGACACATACATTAACATGTCCTCCCAGTATTGCATTATTAGTAAAAGACTAATGATGTAATACTTAGATAGAACCATTCGAACATTTTGCCTTTCCGGTGCTTTTTGCACCAAGGTCTTCCGGAGTTCTTTGCACTTGAATATTTTACCTTTCCGGTGCTTTTTGCACCAAAGTCTTCCGGAGTGTTTTGCACTTGAATATTTTACCTTTCCGGTGCTTTTTGCACCAAATTCTTCCGGAGTGTTTTGCACTCGAACATTTTACCTTTCCGGTGCTTTTTGCACCAAAGTCTTCCGGAGTGTTTTGTCATGGCAACCTTTTTTAGGTATGAACCATTCGGAGTTCTTTAGTTATGGCAACCCTTTTTAGGTATGAACCATTCGGAGTTCTTCAGTTATGGAAACCTTTTTTAGGTATGAACCATTTAGTTTGCTACCTCGGCAACCTTTTTTAGGTATGAACCGTTCGGTATATTATGGTAACCTTTTTTAGGTATAAACCATTTTTTGTCACCTGGGCAACCCTTTTTGGGTATAAACCGTTCGACATTTCATGGCAATCCTTTTTGGATATAAACCATTTTTTGTCGCCTGGGCAACCCTTTTTGGGTATAAACCGTTCGGCATTTCATGGCAATCCTTTTTGGATATAAACCATCTTCGTTGTCGCCTAGGCAACCCTTTTTGGGTATAAACCGTTCGGCATTTCATGGTAATCCTTTTTGGATATAAACCATCTTCGTTGTCGCCTGGGCAACCCTTTTTGGGTATAAACCGTTCGGCATTTCATGGCAATCCTTTTTGGATATAAACCATCTTCGTTGTCGCCTGGGCAACCCTTTTTGGGTATAAACCGTTCGGCATTTCATGGCAATCCTTTTTGGATATAAACCATCTTCGTTGTCGCCTGGGCAACCCTTTTTGGGTATAAACCGACCATCTTCGTTGTCGCCTGGGCAACCCTTTTTGGGTATAAACCGTTCGGCGTTTCATGACAATCCTTTTTGGATATAAACCACCTTTGAACACTGATCATTTTTCCCCGGAGGTCGCGAGCCTATCGGGGGGATCATTTACTAATTATGTTCAGAGGTTTAACCTTATGGTGTTTTTAGCACCTAGGTCCTTCCTTTTTTCCGTGAGATATCCCTGCAAATTAAAACAAGAAAGATCTTCTCTTTTTTCGTTAGATATGAAAAATATGTTTTTCATATGTATCAATTCAAAAATTGGGTCATAACCGAACCGTAACATAACCAGTGGAGATATCATACCACTATACTTCCCCAGTTCAACGGTGCTATATCTCACTAGTATCGTTGAACTTAAAATAAAACAAAATATTAGATAACATAATCAACAAATAACAGTAACACTTGCCCATGAATAATAACTATAAAAAATGTGATGTTTTCTCGTACTTGACGATATGGTGCCAACCATTGTGAACTCAACGTTATGTCCCAATGTTTTAATACACCAATCAAATATATACTTCTTTTAGTTAATGGTAAATAATAGTGATTCAAAACATTATTCTTTGTAATGGTGTGTCAACAACCTATAGTCCATGCATAGAAACCGGTCATTGGTCGACAATCTTGTAACATCGTTCTTTGGAGATCATGTCTCAAATGTTGTTTTAATACTCTTAACAAGAGAGTTAGCAACTTCTCTTTTGGAATATCCTTTCGATTGGAGGTAGTTTTGAGAACTATTTTTTAGAGGTTTCCGAAAGGTGACGACTATCAGCACAGATGGATTCAAGTGTAATAATTGGGCATAGATATTTAGGTTCTCCAAACATTTCAATTGCCACGCAGTCTCTTGTGAACAGTTAGCACAACTCGTGGAGTTGTGGAATAAAATCTTGCTAGTAATTATTTATGACTTTGCAATTATGAATGTTTTAGGGTGTGCTATTTAGAATAACATCTGATAAGGCCGGAAACCTCATCAAGGTAGAAATTAAAAAAAAAATTTGATGTGATTAATGCCGGAGATCGTAGAGATTGGAGCTTATATTGATATCGATTTTGCGGTTCATGAGGTACTCCCATCCGGAGTTTGACGAATAAAAATGATTGAACTTATAAAACTTGGATCAAAAACTGGTCGACGCCTAAGTTAAGTATGCTTTTGACAAAACTACAAAAGTTCTTTAGAGTCCCAATGGATCACGTGATTCCACCTTTCTCTTGCGAAATGTTTCCGACAAAACTTTTAGACATGAGTAGGAAATGACTCAGTTTATTACTATTTTCAAAGGTGTCTGGGATTGCTATTTTCAAAGGTGTCCAGGATAGACAAATCTAGAACCGGAGGATTAACATACTTATTACCCAATTACTTTCTTTTTTTCACGATATGGTGTAGGTACTATATATAGGAATATCTGTGGCCTAATACCTTTGGGTAATGTTAAAGTTGTGAAATAAATCTCTTTGAAAAATCTTGCAAAATTTAAAGTAAAGTAACTTGAATTGCATGATATGCACAAGTCAGATTCTTTTACTCACGAAATATGGGAAAAAAGGTATCCATCATGAAATATTCCACACAATTATGATGAGTTTAGAACTTGTAGAAGAAGTTTTTTTTTTTTTTTTTTTAAAGAAAATCATTTTACTTACATTTTCTCCGCTTATTGACACACAATAGCGTATGGATAATTGTAACTTGTGATAACACTTGTATATGTCGTTGTATAATATAATTTTAATACATTGAGTAGCATCTCATGCATTGTAACCTGTAACATATATTTAACAATGGGCACCATGTGTGTGACAAGAGTAGTTTGCCACAAACAAATTAACATACAATTATACAATAATCACATTCTTTCCTTGTATGATAGATAATGAACATACAATTTCACAGAATATATTATTTTTCTAGTATCATGTGCATTAAAATATAGGGAGATGTACTGTTGTAAAGCTTTGGTGACCGTGCTCTAGTTTGACATTTTGTTATCTTGCTCCGTATTTGGACCATGTACTCGGGTTAACTTTTTGTGATAGTGATGAGAATACTTCTGTTTTTATTACAGTTTATAGCCACTTTGCATTTTCATTCTTGTGCTCTCATATTGTTAATAAAAGCATCACAACTTTATACAATGTAAAACAGCTACATGTGAAGTCAAAATGTGCCCCCCACATGCATGTACGACTATTTGGACTATATATGTGCCCTTCCAAAGGTATTTTGCCTATAAAAATATTGTTTGTCCCCTAATTTAAGATTCTCTACTAGGTATTCAATAAAAACAAACTTATTCTAGCATTAACTTGTATGGTCACTCTCAAGTATCAACTATAGTTAAAAGAGAATATAAAATTGTATTTTGACCAAAGAAAACTTTTCAGAAAAGTGATTTTAGATCTACTATTGCATATCTCTTTTGCAACTAGTTTTAGGTTTTCCAAGACTGTGTTATACCAAAAATATAAATTGCTTACTTATTTATTTTTGCTATAATCAAGAGTCTTCCTAGCTTAGGTTTCAAATGAATGCAAACTCCATCACACGTTTCAAGCAGGCGCTTATGCAATTCATAACTTAGGAATATGCTCTATATACCTAGCATACGCTTGGGTTTCATCAAGAGGATGAAGGCATGAATCTATCACTGGTTATATCAACTAGTCGGTAGCTACTTTTACTTATCATAGCGAATGAGAAAGCATGAAGGTGAAATCTGAGCACTTACAAAGTTGTAGATGTGAAATGTCACAGAAAACAAACGAACACATACCGGAAGTCGTACCGGACGTCCCTCGCTTTGTTCGGGATCCCAATTCCCACGTTTCAAACCCGTTACAAGTATAACCGAACGAGGCAGCACCTCTGGATAACACGAGATCTCCGGCGGCGGTATTTTCGGACAAGCTGGACCGAAGGAAACCATACCGGATGGCCGGTAGCTGCTCCTTACTGTCGTCTGTACTCGACGTCCAAACCGGATGTTTATATCGAACGTTTACACTGAACGTCCATACCGGAGGTTTGTACCAAATGTCCATGACGGACTGAAAATGTGACCCATCATGCTTAACTCTCGGTAGAGTGAATAACGGGTCCCACGGATGGCGCCAAATGTTGAAGCATATTTCTGTCGGGGCGATCTTGACAGCTTCCACGTGCCATTCATCCTTGTCCCGAGCTTGAAATTATACTACAAACATGAAAGAACCCGTTAGAAGGGGACGAGGCGAAGCCCCGGGAACCACCCTCAAACGGTCAAGTCGAACCTCTATTTGAAGGATTTTAGCACAAGTATATAATCTGTGATGTATGTTATCTTGAAATGTGTATGTGATGTATTTACTGTATTGTATATATTCTATATGAGATATGATGCTACACTTATATATAGAAATAGGAGGAGGTAGGTGTAAGAAAACTTCCTTGTCCATATACCTGATGGCGACATATTTAGGCGGAAACCATTTAAGCGGGAAAGAGTTTAGGCGGGAAATAGTTTAGGCAGGAAAGATTTTAGGCGGGAAACATTTTAGGCGGGAAACTGCAATATTTCCTTTCGGTACCTGTCGTTCGGCTATAGTGATTCGGCATAGGCCGTTCGGCAGTAACTCGTTCGACGTGGGCCATCCGGCCATATACGTCAACATGTCCCCCCAGTATTGTACTATTGGTTGAAGACCGATTGTGCAATACTTAAAGAATGTTTTTACGCCTTTCGGCATCTATCGTTCGGCGTGGGCCATCCGACCATATACGTCAACAAGTATCAAACTTGAGCAAGAGTTGGGCCAATTCATTGTTGTTTGAGTATAGTTGAGGTGATTAGGATGGAAAGCAATAAATCTGTTTGTAGAATTATGAAAATTGTTTTTTTTTAATTGTATATTTTTGTTGATCAGAATATAAGAATACAAGAGAATTTGATGGTAGATGCCACTGTAAAAGATTGATAAGTGATAAAAAAGGATAAATAATGGTTTAAAGCTTTTGATTTGGTGATGGCGATTGATGATATGGAAGGAAGTTTTAAGTTGGGTTGAATTTTGTTTTGACTTTTAAGATGTACTTGGGGATATTGGTGTGCGAAGATGAAAATAAAATTGGTTGGTGATGATGGATGAAGATAAAAGATGAGCAGTGAAGATGAATGTAGTGAGAGAAATTAAAAGTATTTTTGAGACTTTTAAGTGGGGAAGATGAGTAGAGGAAGAAAAGATAAAAACACAAAAATAGCCTTATATTTGTAGACTTAACGATCGTTAGTGTGTTCCGTTAAAGTGAAAGACCAACGGTACATAACGTTTCGCATTTAAGGACGAACGGTGCATTTTTTTCGGTCAAAGGACGAAACTCGTCAGTCAACGCAAACCACAAGGACGAACGGTGTAGTTTACTCTTTACACTTTTAGCCCTTTTGGTTAACAATCGTTGCCTCGTCAGTCATTTATCATAACAGACGTTTATAATTTAAAGATTTTCGAGTTTAGGCATGTTTTTATACGTTTTCATCCGTTTTCGTCCACTTTTATACGTTTTCATCCGTTTTTATACGTTTTCGTCCGTTTTTATACATTTTTATCCATTTTTCTTACGTTTTCATCCGTTTTTAATACATTTTCACTCGTTTGCTTATATTTGTTTTTACATTTTGGTCATTTTTTATTAGTTTTCATCCGTTTTTCTTTCGTTTTTATACATTTTCATACGTTTTTATCCGTTTTCATATAATTTCATCCGCGTAATACGTTTTTATCCATTTTCATCCGTTTTTATACGTTTTTCTACGTTCTCATAAGTTTTCATCCATTTTTATCCATTTTCTTATGTTTTAACACGTTTTCATCCATTTTTATACGTTTTCGTCCGTTTTTATATGTTTTTCGTACGTTTTAATCCGTCTTTATACATTTTCTTACGTTTTTATACGTAAGAAAAACAAACGAAAATGTATAAAAACGGATAAAATCAAATTAAAACGTATCGAAACGGACGAAAACGTATAAAAATGTAAGAAAACATATAATATTTATAAAAAAAAAGTATAGACTAAAATACACGGTTGGTCCCTAAAGTTGACAAAACTCTTTGTGATGGGACAAAACTCGGCCTTATCATCGCCAGAGGTCCAAACCTTGGCCTTTAAATGCCAAATTAGTCATTTGACAAAGTCAATGTCTGATTTTTGTTTTGTAGTAGAGGGTATTTTAGTCCATACACATTTATACTTTGATAACACATTTAAAAGCAGAGATATTTGTTTCGAACTTCGTATTGAGAACAACCAGCATAAACTATATAACAAGTATACATGAACACATACAGATGGTGGAATTAGAGGTAACTACCAGTGAATAACTTGAAGAACCCATATGATATGAATATTCCATTGCATAAACAATGATCTAAGTGCATGCTCTTGGAGTTTAAACTTAAATAATTGATGATCTCATGATCATTAACAAGTAAACATTAAGTCATTAACACATACGGCTCTTGAAACGATTACCATCCATGTACATCAGCTGTCACTAGAATTAATGGTCGTTGATTCCCACAATGTCCCTAAAATCTGTTACTACCTGTTGGTTAACTCTGCATAAGCAGATCGTAAAACTGGAAAACAAAAACAATGTACCACACAGATTACAACATAATCCAATATATAAACTCCCCCAGTCACTAATTAACAAACAATATGAGCCAATTAAACCAACACTAAGAAAAATTCAAGTCCCGTAAAGAAGAAAAAAAACCCAAAAGCGCCTAATTTTTCAATGTTTAACCCAAACAAACTAATCATACACTAAAATTATGTCCTTAAATTGATTTTTTTATTAACAACAACAAAGATACAATCTTTTTTCACAGTTGTACAATTTTAAGCACTAGATAGGGGGTGTTTGTTTCGGCTTATGGCTTATTTGGTTATGGGTTTATGTTTAGTAAACTCACTTTTTGTGGCTTATTTTGAAACTTTTCGGCTTATATATATTTATTATCATAATAAGCTTATATAAGCCAAAAAGTTGCAAGATAAGCCACAAAAAGTGAGCTTATGAAACTTGAGCCCAAAACCAAATAAGCCATAAGCCGAAACAAACACCCGTAGCAAATAAAATTAAGGTTTCATATCTCATTAAAAAAACATAAATAAAAAAACCCAGGACAAAGAATTTATAAAAATAAAAATAAAAAAAATGGAAAAAATAAAGATCAAAATAGGTATATAAATAAATGAATTGAGAAAAGAATTATGTGCATACATGCAGGTGTGCACTGATGGAAATCACGACCATCAGGACGAACCCAATCAGTGTCGGTCAAAAGACGAGGTTTGGTCTTTTAGAAGGTTGTTGGTGACGGTGAGTATGTCGCCGAAGTTCCTTTCGCCGCTTTATATCAACCACCTACAATACACCCTACCAACCTCAACGGTCAAAACAAGTTGAAATGGATGATGTGGTGATATACTAAAAGAGATTCCAAAACCTCCGATGAGAGTTGAAACTTGGCTAATGAAACAGGACAAAATGTGAGAGTAAAAGAAAGACATACAAAATTGAAAATGAAATAAGCTTTGATTATTCGGAAAAATATTTTAAAATACATAAGAACTTTATTTGCTGAAAAAGATTAATGGCTTGAAGTTAAAAATCACAAACAGCCTGCTAATGATGATTTGGGGAGATGGTGATAGATGATGTTAGGGAGATGAATGATTTGGGGAGATGATGACGAGGATGAAAGATGAAGGGCTAAAATATAAATGTGTTATCAAATTATAAATGTGTATGGACTAAAATACCCTCGACTACAAAACAAAAATCAGACATTGACTTTGTCAAAGGACTAATTTGGCATTTAAAGGCCAAGGTTTGGACCTCTGGCGATGATAAGGCCGAGTTTTGTCCCATCACGAAGAGTTTGCCAAGTTTAGGGACCAACCATGTATTTTAGTCAAAAGTATAAAAACGGATGAAAACGTAAGAAAAAGTACAAAAACAGACGAAAGCGGACGAAAATGAATAAAAATGAACGAAAATGGATAAAAACGTATAAATACGGATGAAAACGTATAAAAACGGACAAAAACGATTTAAAACAGACAAAAAAACGAATAAAAACAGACGAAAACAGATAAAAACGTATAAAAATGGACTAAAACGAATAAAACATATGAAAACGAATAACAATGGACGAAAACGGATAAAAACGTATAAATACGGATGAAAATGTATAAAAACGGACAAAAACAAATAAAAATGGATGAAAACGTATAAAAGTATATGAAAACGTATAAAAACAGACGAAAACGGATAAAACATGAGAAAATGTATAAAATCAGACAAAAACGGACCAAAATATAAAAAAATATAAGCAACGGGCTAAAACGTATAAAAACATATTAAAACGGATGAACAAGTAAGAAAAACGGATGAAAACGTATAAAAACGGACGAAAATGAATAAAACCGGACGAAAACGTATAAAAACGGACGAAGACTTAAAAAACGAACGAAATCGGATGAAAACGTAAGGAAACGTATAAAAACGTGCCTAAATTCGAAAATCTTTAAATTATAAACGTCCGTTATGATAAAGGACTGACGAGGCAACGATTTTTAACCAAAATGGCTAAAAGTGTAAATTATAACGGAACTTACTTAACAACAATTAAATAAAGGACCATAGGTGTTATTCTTTTCAAAGATAGGAACTATCCATGCAACTTTAAACTTTCAGGGACTGTGAGTGAAACTTTAGACAAACCTTAGGGACCATCCGTGTAATTTACTCTATTATTTGTTACAACTCAATCTTTTATTAAAATATTATTATTTTTTCTCCACATACCCAATCAATATATACAATCAATTTATATATATATATATATATATATATATATATATATATATATATATATATATATATATTTACTATTTATCAACAAACCAACTCAAACAATACAATCAATCAATTAATTATTGTATAAAACAATAAGTATTAAAAGGAAAAAAAGTAATAGGCATTAAAACATTGACATGACATATTGTAGACTGCTTCATGGCCCGCCCAAATGGGCGGGCTAGCTTCATGAGTTTACTTAGATAATAAAAAGAGAGTATGTAAACAATACAATAGTAAAAATACCACCATATGATTACCCAAAAAAACTTAAATGTAAATGAAGAAAATACATGTGAAGTATATATACTTGGACTTGTTTGTTGGTATCATTTTCATCAAAATCCATGTCTATCATCAATGGCATTATCAACGTCGTTGCCATCATCATCGTCATGAGTTAACCCTCGAAGCGCATGAAGAGTGATAAAAAGAAACTTTGTAATATAAGTAGCAGTACTAAAACTATTAGAACATGCAAAAAAATTATATGAAAACAACATATAAATAAAAAGTATGTAGTTGAGTCTTCATTGACCAAGAGTAAAATAAATACTTCAAGCATTTTGGAGTAAGCTTTAAAAATCAAAGATATGATGTGTCAATATTTGGGTTAGGCACAAAGGCACATCCAAAACATACACTTTGATTTATTGATTATCTCAAGTTAGAAGTTGGCCTGGTGGTCCCTCAAATGCTAATCATGCCCCCTTGTTGAATGGAAAATGTAGTAAATCAAGAAAATCCCATAGTTGTGCTGAGATGGGAAATGATCGTCCCACGTCTGGAAATCACATAGTTGTGACAGGTTCAGAAAAAACTCCCATGATTATTAACAACCGATTTGGGGTCCACATAGAATTCAAACATCTGCCAGTCAGTAGGCTTTATATAAAAAGATCAAATTATAAAACATGAAATAATATGTCAACACCTGGTTCATATAAAAGTCTATAGATACAAACAGTGTCTACCAAAATCACGTATGTATAAAGTGAAGTATCACAACTGTATGACATACCTAAAAACAATTCTTATTAATTTATATTTGTCAAATAAAAGAATCAATATCAGAAAGCAATCGCCACATAACCTCATATCTCATACCGCAAAGGAGCATTAGTTTACAACCTGTGCTCGATCTCTTCATTTCAAGGATGTTACACAATGAGATTACCAGAGGTGCGGAGTGGGAGATAACTCATGTTGAGTAGCATTGTAACGCACATAACTTTATGCTCAGAAATTGTTAAGTTCAAGAAATGGAACAATTGTGAACATATGAATCTTCTTAAGTTCCTTCCCTTAAGATGTGTGTTCCTACATAAAGATGTGTATAGTGACCATTTAGTAAATTATCTCTGTGAAATATGTATGGCGCAGCTGGGTAGAGCTTGTTAGGTTGACCAATTACTTTTTTTTTTTATCAATTCTTAAAAAGTATATGCAATTAAGTAATGCAATAAATGTGATTACATATCAATTTTATGAAAATAATATCTGAAACTTTGAAGAAAAACAATATAAAAGGATGTATGCTTATTTGACCAGTGGCCAGTGACCAATTTCCTTTTTGGCTATATTATTTTTATATCACATTTCAGATAAAAACACAACCCCACTTGACCCATTCATAAGCAAAATGGTGAATTCTGGCACTGAACAGAAATGCATGTTGAACAACAGCAGTATAGTCAAAAAGGCGTGAGGCACAACTTACTTTCCATCATCATTACGGTTCCATTAAGAAAACGTATTTGTCTTGCTCATTATTTATAGCGTAGAATGTCTGTAGATGGCATCCTGGAATGCAGAATAATTCAGCTGATGATCATTAAACATTTACATTTTTATTAGTAAAATGTAAACAATAAATTAAACATCACCTTGAAATGTAACCCCAAACAATCTCAAGCATCCCTTAGAATGTATTAAATTCTAAATTGACTCATAAAATAACAAAAACACATAAGGAAATGGACATTGCAGCAAGATCCGAGACATTGTAAAACACGATGCTATTAAATAAATATACAATATCAAGGCCCCATTTGGTACATATCATTAAGCAAACAAATTTCATGACTATAAAATATAATATTTGAAAAAATGAGTAAACTATAAATTCTACCTGGTTTTGTGCTTGAGGCAGGGTGTTCCAATCCTTTTTATATGACTAACCGCAACGGTGATAGATACCTGATAATTCCTACATGTATAACCCATTGGAGGCCAGTAAGACATTGTCATTATGACAGTAAGAAAAGGAAAATTGCAGCAAGTTCCTACTTCCTATATATAGTAAAACATGATGTTAAACATTTTAACCTAAACAGTCCCAAGCATCCTTTAGAATGTATTTAATTCTAACTTGACTAATGAAATAACTAAAACGCATAAGGAAATGGACATTGCATCAGAATCCGAGACAAAGTAAAACATGATGCATTTAAAAAAATATACAATACCAAAGCCCCATTAGGTTTATATCATTAACCAAACATATTTCATGACTATAATCACATAAAATTTGCAAAAAAGAAGTAAACAATAAATACTATCTGGTTTTGTTCTTGAGACAGGGTGTTGTAATCCATTTGATATGAGTAACCTGGTTTTTAACTTTCAGAAACGGAAATAGCTGTTTTGCATATTGAGCTTCATTTAGCTGAAGACATGGTATAATGCAAAAGGTTTAATTTCAAAATATGTACAACCAATTTATACCTGTTGGCCATGTAGCAAGCATGTAATATTGTGCCATGTTTGGCGGAGTATGATTTAGGGATCATATTGTGCCATTAAAATCCTCAGTGATTTGCTGATTATTTTTAAAACTTATAGAATCACATCCCCAAAAAAACTAAACATGGTATAGATTCGGCGAGTATGTTTTTGAAATAGATTACGCGTTTTGTTATTAGAGAGGGTTTTGATTTTTTGAAATGCAAACGAATTGGACGAGGATGACAAATAGTTTGACTGGCATTCAATCAAAATTTAATTCTGGATCAAAATAGTAGGGAGTCTATTATGTTTATGTGATAGAATGGAACATGATATTGTTTGATAGTTAATACCAGTTTTGGAAGAAGAATTTGTATCACAAAATGTGGGTTGCTCCACTGGAGATGCTTGTGGATTATAGTCAAAAACCCGAGTTCGAGTCATGCAATGTCTAGCTTTTTTAATTATTTGAACGTGTAAAATGCCATGTCACTATTTCCACCTCATCATATGATGCTCCATGTCATCATTAATGTGCCTAGTAAGCATTAATGATGTGTCAATGTAGTCCCATATATATGTATAGATTGGGCTCTTAGAGCACAAGGTATACAAGATACTAATAACACGTTATTGATATGCCACATCAGCGTCACATCTCACATCTTCCAATAACACAACAATAACTCAAACACCCCTCTCTCATAACACCACTAACATATTATTGGGTCTCACTTTTTTATTTTTTATTTTATTTAAAAACTAACACATTTTATTAAACATAAAATAAAATTACAATAAATAAACAAACTCATTTTTATTAAAATTAAATGTAAATTAAATAAGTGGCACCAAACACCTAGATTGCTTTTTTTTTTAATAATAAAAGTACTACTTTAGCTGCAATATCAAGAATAAAAATGCACACAAACTCACTTCATTTTTCTCATTTATTCTAGTAGTAACATGCCATCCACCTGCTATTCCGATTTCATTTTCTTTCTCTTTTTTCTTTCTTTTTTTTTTCCTTTCTTCTTTCAACTTAAGCCCAAGGTGGTCCTAAACAAAAAAACAATATAAATAAACGGTTGGCGTAAGCTATTTCACTGGCACAAAGACGAATGGCTCACGATTGGCACCTGGGCTGGTATGGAGATGGCGCGCCATTGGACAAGAATCAAGTCGAATAACGTGTTAATGGTTACGATACCGTTTGCTCTTAGGTTGCCATACGATTTAGATTGAAAGGAGCGATTGGATGAGAAGATTAAAAAATTATTATTTTATATGTATATTCTTTAAATTGGGTTGACGATAAACATAGTCTAATGCACAGGTTTTGAGTCAACCGTTATACATGCATAAACCCGGGTAAAACACTCCTTTATTCGGATAGTTAGCGCAATCACATGAATTCGCATGTTACAGTATCCGTTAAGCTATTGCATTCCAATTTTAGAATAAAATTTAAACTTTCAAAGATATATACAACAAAGAACTTTCTTATTTATGCTTAATGTCACACAAAATATCACTTCTTTGGTCAAACACATATCATAGCGAGTCACTTTCTAACTACATATACCACTATGGACATAAAATACTAATGCCACTATGGACTTGAGCTATTACGTTCCAATTTTAGATTATAGTTAAGGTTAAAAAAAAAACAATTCCAATCATTCGAGTATAATACCTTCTTAAATAACTTCCCAGATCAAAATCACAACCCAAGTGTATTGAGAATTTGAGAGAAGATTATTATGGCGAGAAAAATTGTTGTATTTCACATAAAATGAGAAACGAGTACAAAGTGAGTATTTATACAACACCATTCAAAGTCAAACTATTTAAAACTACAATTACTCTAAGACTAACTATTAATTAACAATCAAACTACTATGAATTGCAACATCTACATTCCTTTACAATATCTATGAACTTTGAGATGCATTTGTAATGAGCGTGTCGTTAAGGGCTCTTTTAGGATTCAAGTTTAAAATTTATATTTAGCCGAAGTCTATCTAATAGACACACACCTTCACGGACAGTGTACCCGGTCGGATGTAGCTAGTGGGGTAAGTACGAGTTCGATCACGGGAATAGTACACCTAGGGCATAATCTAATGTATTTTACAAGTTTATCATAGGTTTTGATTGAATGATTAATTAAACTAATAAAACAATAAAATAAACCAATTATACTTATGTGGAAGTCAAGATAGAGAGATAAGTTTTAGCCATATTAATCCTACCATGTTTTAGTTATTCCATTTATTAGTGCAATGATTTACATCTAACGTATCGGTGACATCAAGATGTATAGAGAATATCTTCTTGGTCCGGACAATACCCTCCGTACCCTTATCTAACCTAGGCTAGACCACTTGGTCCATGCATCTAGCCACTACACGTGTAATCTCCTAGGTGATTTGGTCCATGCACCTATTCAACTACAAGCATGCATTAAGAGGTATCATCTAATCTATGTGATTTTTCAAGGTACCCACTTGATCCATGCGATACCTACTCCTCCTCACTTTGGTCCATGCAAGAAAAGTGATGCTAACTTAAGTGCTCATGCAAGGTCCATACAATATTATACTTAAATCACAAAATCATATAAACGAGCGTATACAATAGACAAACACATAAACTAAGCAATACGGAACAAAAAATCTTAAATAAACTCAAATAACATTAACAAAGTATTCATAACATGGCTAACATTCAAGGGTGTTAGCCCATAATATATGTAAAAGCACAAAAAGAGTAAATCAACAAAATACAAATCATAGTGGAATCAATAAGTAATCGAACGATTAAACCTAACGTGATAATATAGAACCTTCTCTTCCTGCTTTTCTAAGTGATTCTAGGGTATTGGAATGGCTTGTATTTATATTTGCAGATTAGGGCAGGATATGGTGTATTAAAATGCTCAATATGCCATATTCTAGATATCTTGAGTGCTGACGAAGAAAGAATATTCCCAAGCATATTCTGCTTATCTTTTAAATACGGCGTATGGTCAGAGTTGCATACGCCGTATACCTTGAAATCTCCGATATACTTGGACTGGGGATAAGATCTTCAATACGGTGTATGGCTTGAGTTTCATACACCATATGTCTTCATACGTTAACTTGCGCTTTGACTGTAGAGCTTTCAAATACGGCGTATTGCCAGAAATAAATACGCCGTATGCCTTCAATATTCACCAAATACATAGTGAATTCTTCATATCTTCAATATGAAATATGACCAGACTTACATATGTCGTATGCTCTTCACAGTTTGCATACAGAATCATCAATAAAGCTCTAAATCAAGTGCTTTTCTGTGTCTTCTCTTCTCCAATATTAATTGCTCCATAAATGCTGAAAATCACTAAAGTAAGTTATTAAGTATCAATTTATTTATAAACATATAATAAATGGGTAATATATATGGGATAAATGATGCATAAATATAATATATATTTGATGTTATCAATTTGTAACTTGTTTGGTTGTTGAAGCTTGATCACTTACTTTTCTTTTGAAAGGCAACATTTTATAGAGAACCTCGGAAGAACAAAAGATACAATAGAAGGCGCCCTACATCCATTAAATAGGATAATTAAAGCTTGATCACTGACTTTACATTGTCATTTTGTTAAAATAATACCAACTCTAGCCGTGAATTAACCTGGTAAAAATTGGTAAGTCCAAAATACCATTCATTATACCAAATATTATCAAACAAAATTGTGAATCCAAAAGTTAAATGCGGTTAACCAATGATAGTCCAATTGTCCTACTTTATAATTGCAAACAAAAGTTAAAGATAATATTTCTAAATAAATATATATTTGATTAATACACCGACTTAACTATGTTCTTTTGAATCATGAAACAGATAATGATTACTCTATAATTGGGTATATTTGTTGATTACATACAGGTCGGGTAAAATACTAAATATAATGTAATTTGGTCATTTTAATCTCCATCATATACAATGTCTAACCCATTACAATTAGGATAGAAAGACCCAATCAAATAATACTCATATTAAACACATACACTAAATTGTTTCATTTTAATTTGCCCTAATCCTAATCACGCCTCCCTCCTCCTTCACATTATACAGCTACCAAACCTTCTTCATCTCATCAAACCTCTTATTTTTTCAATCCAACTATACACAATTCACACAACTTTCTTTCAACATAAGCCCATAAACGAAACACATAAACACTCTTTCGCTAGTTTCATTCTTGCAACAAAATTGAACCGCAAACCTTGTTCATTATTTCTGCAGTGATAACCTTAGTTCTCGATTTTCACTCTTTATGGCTTCAAGATCATTTAAATGGTCTCGGGTAGGTTTATGTTGTATGCTATGTTTTGTTTTAGATCTATGATGATAATGGTTCAACTAGAAAATTCTTTAAAAGATTGGAAACAAAGTTGAGCCTTTCTGAGATCTCTTATATTTTTTCGCGTGTGGTGTTAATGTTGTGAGAGGGGTTGTGGCTGTTGTACGGAGACAGATTAGGACACTGGGGTTTTGGTTGTTGTTTGTTACTCCGTATTATAAGTCGGCTGATGTAGTGGTTAACTGCACCTAGTTTATATACTCTCTCCGTCTCAAAATTATTGTCAGGGGACAATAATCACAAAGTTTAATAAAAGTGGGACCCTTATAAATCTCAACCACTTAAATGTAATATTCCTCAATTATATTCTCTTTTTCTTACTAAATATGGAAAGTGGATAATTAATTTGAGACATCTATAAAAGGAAATATGGACAATAAATATGAGACGGAGGGAGTATATCTTACTCCTTTAAAATGCACCAATATCCCCAACCAAAATCCAACCCTTCAACTTTAAGATTCAGCCATCCAAACCTATATCAAAGCCTAAATTTACACACACCACACCAACATCCAACCCTTCATCAACTTTAAGATTCAGCCATCCAAACCTATATCAAAGCCTAAATTTACACACACCACACCAACATCCAACCCTTCAACTTTAAGATTCAGCCACCCAACCCAATATCCGAGCCAAAATTTACACACACCAAACCAACATCCTACCCTCAAATTTTAAAAACACATACACAATGACATACAGCCAATTCATTTACCTCCACCTACCCTCACCTAAAAAACACACACACACGCTCCTACCTAAAAACACTCTCATTTCTTCCCAACACCACCGAAACCCCATCACCACCAAAAACCCACCACAGCCGAAACCCCAACACCACCGAACCCCACCAACGTTGTAACCCTGCACCTCCGCTGTACCCTCCACCGGACGTCACCACTAAGGAAACCCCACGAACAGGGAACCTATACCCAGGTTTATATAGATTTGTTATTTTTTTTTAAAGTTCTTCTATAGAGTCATACATTAGACTTGTATATCTATTAGTTCTTTATATAGATTTGTATATATTAAAATTTTTGTTCCTTTTTGCTACAGACGCCTCGCCGGAAAAAGTTGCTATCGCCGAAAGAAACTGTTGTCACCGGAAATACTGCCCTTGCTGGAAATAATTGCTATCGCCGGAATTGTATGTTTTGAGGGTTTTTTTTAGTGAGTTGTCGATCTATACATAATATGAAAGGGTTGGAACATTTTTTTAAAGATATGTAGATATTTTTCTTGGATATATGTTTCATAAGATTTTTGGCATCTTTATATTGATGGTTTTACCGGAAAATGAATATTTCTTTTGTATAGATTGATGGTTATATTGTTAGGGATAAGATAAAACAACTCCTTAACATAAAAAATGTAGGACAATTTTTTGACCATTGGATACATCAAGCTATTTAGATCTACGGTTGACAATTAAAAGGAGAATTAATGGATTTTTAATTTCATTTATTGGCCATAAAAATGGGGAGATGGTGGAAGTGTCTTCTAACCATGAATCTAAATCTCACGTCAATTCAGTTTCTAGCTTTTATAACTTTTTACTTTTTTAGCTTTCCTTCGTCTCCTTCCTCTACCTCTAACCAAATTAAGCATTTCACCAGACGTGAATATCACTTGCATCTCCAGGTGATGATGATTTTTTTTTTCGTTAATCATATTTAACCCCAAGTCGAATCTTCAATGGCCAATGATTTTTTTTCCTATATAATTCTGACTTCTTTTATTTTTGGTACAGATGTGTATCTGATTTGGTGCTAAGAGTTTGTGGCTGATGTTTCTATGAAGTCGATATATAACAGATCTAAATGAAGCTAATAAAGGCCAATGATGTTGCTAATTGATAGTGACTACCATTTTTTGTTAATTTATTATTATAGGACCAGTTATGTTTAAGAGCATCTTGGCCTTATTTTGCTACATCTCTAATCTTGTGCTGTTATTTGCAATTCGGCTTTCTTTTGGTTTATGATTAATATTTTTTGTAGATTGATTGTGCATATTCAGTTTATAGTAGCGTGAGACATTTATTTTATACTATACTTTTTGAGTTTTATACTCAAAACTTGTGATTTTGCCAACATGGTGAATGAATTATTTTGTACTATACTTTTTGAGTTTTTTTTGTATTGCTTTTTCATTGGTCAAAAGCTAGATGAATTTGTGAATTTGTTAATAACAGATTTGTGTGGAAGGATAGTGTGTTGCTAATTAATGTTTTTTGAAGCTGATTTTTTGTTTCTTGGCCATGGTCAGATTTGTGTGGAAGTGTATGGTTAGGTCTTTTGTCGGCAAGTACCTCGAGTGAACATAGTCAACGCCTTGAACGAGTACAATATAAGGTGTTTAAAGTGTGTGTTTTGAAGTATTGTGGAATTTTTCTAACTAGGATTCAAAGAGTTTTGAGTGAAATATTTTTATATATTTTATACTATCTTTTACAAAAGGATTTTGAAAAATAAAATTGGTACTGTTTGAAAATTGTCAAGGTCTTTGGGGTTTTTTCGAGGTGATTTGTCATCTAATGACAGAAAGTGCTTTCTTGAGCCACAAATTTTTGCAAAAGGTTGGAGTCTATAAAGCACTATAGTCCACTAAATTTTCTCTTTTAACAAGAGAAATTTCTGACTTTGAAACGAAAGCAGGAGGTAACCAGATTTGGTTTGATAATGTTAGAGATAGTGCAAAAAAGTATGAAAAGAAAGGGAAAACATATCTACTTGTGACTAGGAGACATCCACCAAAATGTATGTTTGATTGATTTGATAAAAAATTTTACAAATGCTCAACAGGGAACATATCCATTCTTAAGTGTTTGAATATATAATTTTGTGATATTACGGTGTGTAAATTATCTTTCTTTTTTTATTATCAACTCCCATTCTTAAGTGTTTGAATCCTCAAAATGAAAAGTTTCAAATATTTGCAATTTTTTTACACGTTTTGCACAAACACCAAAGTTACATTATAAAGCTTTGCACCCTCTCACACATTATTTTCAAAATTTAGAGTACCCATACTTGAGTAGCTTTTACATTAACATATTTAATCTCTTTTATATAAAAGTAAAAAATGTATATATATATATATATATATATATATATATATTAAATACATTTTAAACTTGAAAGTTAATTGAATGGCTCGAAATTAAAATTGTATGATTGTTATTATGACATGTAACTTTTTATAAATATATATTTTTTTACATATAGGAAAAAAATGGCTCTTAATTTACATATTATTAATAAAATTTACAAAAGTTGAACATCTTCATTTTTAAGCTTATCCATCTTATTCTTTTTTTGGTATCACTATAAAAGAAGCCTTGAAACAATGTATCGAAGACAAAATATCCTAATCACCTAACCATCTTTCCTAAATTAACACAAAAGTTGTGCCCAAGGAAAAATTTGACACCTGCTAAATTGATTCTAACATAATTTATTAGCCGCTAGCGTTATGCGCATACTCCGTAATATACAATGTCATAAACCTCACTTGAGGATACAATAGAAAACATACACAAATATCAACGCAACCGGATTTTGTCAATAACTAAACGCTACCACGTGATCACGAAAAAACATTTTCCGAGCAAGATTATGCAACCCTACAAATACCGTTTGTCGAAGTAAAATTAATCGCATCTTAAAACTATTGTCTAAATAGCTTGATGTATCCAATGGTCAAAAAATTGTCCTACATTTTTTATGTTAAGGAGTTGTTTTATCTCATCCCTAACAATATAACCATCAATCTATACAAAAGAAATATTCATTTTCCGGTAAAACCATCAATATAAAGATGCCAAAAATCTTATGAAACATATATCCAAGAAAAATATCTACATATCTTTAAAAAAATGTTCCAACCCTTTCATATTATGTATAGATCGACAACTCACTAAAAAAAACCCTCAAAACATACAATTCCGGCGATAGCAATTATTTCCAGCAAGGGCAGTATTTCCGGTGACAACAGTTTCTTTCGGCGATAGCAACTTTTTCCGGCGAGGCGTCTGTAGCAAAAAGGAACAAAAATTTTAATATATACAAATCTATATAAAGAACTAATAGATATACAAGTATAATGTATGACTCTATAGAAGAACTTTAAAAAAAAATAACAAATCTATATAAACCTGGGTATAGGTTCCCTGTTCGTGGGGTTTCCTTAGTGGTGACGTCCGGTGGAGGGTACAGCGGAGGTGCAGGGTTACAACGTTGGTGGGGTTCGGTGGTGTTGGGGTTTCGGCTGTGGTGGGTTTTTGGTGGTGATGGGGTTTCGGTGGTGTTGGGAAGAAATGAGAGTGTTTTTAGGTAGGAGCGTGTGTGTGTGTTTTTTAGGTGAGGGTAGGTGGAGGTAAATGAATTGGCTGTATGTCATTGTGTATGTGTTTTTAAAATTTGAGGGTAGGATGTTGGTTTTGGTGTGTTATTGGAATTCTCGGATATTGGTTGGGTGGCTGAATCTTAAAGTTGAAGGGTTGGATGTTGGTGTGGTGTGTGTAAATTTAGGCTTTGATATAGGTTTGGATGGCTGAATCTTAAAGTTGAAGGGTTGGATGTTGGTGTGGTGTGTGTAAATTTAGGCTTTGATATAGGTTTGGATGGCTGAATCTTAAAGTTGAAGGGTTGGATTTTGGTTGGGGATATTGGTGCATTTTAAAGGAGTAAGATATATATATATATATAATATATATATATATTGGACTAAGGATGACTAACTGGTCTAGTGAAGAATGGTTCAAAAAATGAGGGTGGTGAATATGATGATTGATGGTTATTTATAATCTTTAAAAAAAGCAACTGAAAATATTCACATTGATTTAATTATTTGCAAGCAAATGAAAAGATGGTTTTTGAGTTGTAACAGTGAAATAGTTCGTATTCATCTTATAATATTTAAGGATATCTAATGGTTGATTGCGTATATTTGTATAAATTGTTGAAGTGTAAGTAAGATGGTGCGGCCAAGTGACCAAATGACCCTTAAGTATTACTAATGGAATCATGCATACACATCTTCTTTAAGCTAAACAAAATATAACAATTATGTGAGAGAATAAAAATCATCTCTTTCTAAATTGATTATTCTCTTTTCTGAAAAAAAAAAAGAAAGTTGATTTCTTTAAATGAAATAATGGTAATATATGGTACCATTTAACTGCTCTCGTCAACAATACATATAGATGTGCACGTTAATATCATTTGATACTACAGTATCTAATTGCGTGTGACATATATAATGGAAGAGGTAACAATCTTAAGCATGATTATGGATAAGTTACGTATTCATATGCCCACACTTGTCCACATCATTATAAATAGAAACAATTGCACGTTTGGTGTCTGTGGTTTGCTCAAATTTTATATTTAGTCGTTAATTCGTTTTAATTACATCAGAGATACTTATTTTTGAAACTTTACACTCATTTAGTCCCTATTTTGGATGGGCCGTTAGTTTTTCCGTTAAATGTTTGCACCGTTAGTCCCTCCGTTAATAATTATGCACCGTTAGTCCTATTTTTTCAAATAATAGTTTTCGCCAGTTAGTCCCTCCGTTAATAATAGTTTTCGTCCGTTTTTTTTAATGTTTTTGTCCGTTTTCGTTCATTTTTTATTCGTTTTCCTCAATTTTTTTTACGTTTTTCGTCCATTTTTATACGTTTTCGTCTGTTTTCTATATGTTTTTTTTTAATGTTTTAGTCCGATTTTTCTGTTTTCGTTCTTTTTTTTTAATCCGTTTTTGTGCCCTGGCATTGCGTGAGCAACTAAACCGCTCTAGCATTGCGTGATCCCAACCTATGAGCATAGAACCAAACTGCTTGAACATCCAGCTGCTTATTTGTTTCGGCCACTGAGGAGTCGGTATTGAATGGGAGCACCAAATGCTTCATTTTTGTGCCTTTTTATAGGTGTATGAACATGAATAGAGATTGTTTGTATACCTGCAATTAATTCGGGGAATGGTGTAAGTTCATGATTGTTTGTATACCTGCAATTAATCGTGTGGGTTTCAATGCAACAACACTTCACACTCTGTAACTTACATTCAATTGCTGCAGCGCTAATTGCAAGCTCTATGTACTTACCTTTAAGCATGAATATTAAACCAATGTACTTACACAGAAAAATTGTAGTTATTTGGTGTGCAATGTCTTGTTGGTACTGTACTTTCCTTTGTGCACAGATCATCTTCCACATCAAATTAAGATGCCTAAGCTTTAAGTAGTATAGATTATTTCTCACTAAACTATCATTTCCATATCTCACCACGGCGGGATTGGGTATGTTGTTCACAAAACTATCTATTGATTGGTTAAACAAACACTACTCTAAACCTCCCTAAAGATAGAGAAGCCTTCCACAAACCACATCACATTTAGATCACATCAACTTCTTCACTTTACCATTTGAGCTAACAAATCAACATCCCATTCCTTTGACACTTTAAGCCTTTAAGAGCATCTACTATTGGGAGTTCAAGAATAGGTTTATAATTGTTGAAAATGTTTATGTTAATTTCAATCATAGTGGATCTTCATTTCATGTCTATATGACATGCAAAAGGTCTTAAACCTTGAACCTCTTCATAGTCTCAAGATATTTAATACGTGTGTTATTAAAAAGCTTTAAAATATTTATATCATACTCGAGATAAGTTTATTAACCCAAAAAGTTTATAAAATATGGATGTGGCATGAAATATTTAATTCTTAAAGCCTTATAAATATTAACCAAAGTGGATGCCTTAAGGACATTGTTTAACTCTAGCTAATACTTAAGTTGAAGCTTTATACATTTCATAATAATACTTAATTGAGTAAACTACATCGTTCGTTCTTGTGGTTTGCGTTATGTATCGTTAGTCGTTCACTTTAACGGCTGTAAATAACGCTCGTTAATTCAATCCACATGAAAGTATTTTTAGTCTTTTCCCCATCATTTTTAACTTCCCTATCTTTTTCCTTTATTTTCTTTCTTTCCAACTATCACCACCCACCACCAAATCTTCCATTCATCTTTATCACTACCTACCACCATCATCTTATTTCTAAAAGCACCATACAAGAAATTCACCAAAACCTGTAATCATTAAGGATCACACATATTCATCTTGAACAAAATCCATTTTAATAACAAATACACGAAACCAACAAAAATCTATGAAAAATTGACAATGGGAATTGATACTTACACCACATTTTTTGATTCATTCACCACCATTTATGCATTACATGATTGTACAGTACAATCCTGTAATGCATAAATCGTGGTGAATGAATCAAAAAATGTGATATGAGTATCACATCCCATTGACAATATGCTAAAAATACTCAAAGTCAAATACATTATGTAAAGCAACCGCTCACTACCAATCTCACACAACATCAATAACACAATCTCAACTTTATAATTACCCCATCGGTCCACAAAAGTCAAAGTACAAAAAATAGTAACAATACTACTTGTTCATGAACACTTATTAAGCCAAATTACATCGTTAACTCATCCAATTGATGATCATGAATCAATGTGATGAAAAAAAAAATCTTACAAGTATTAGGTAAGTGTTTATTTGTTATTGAAATATGAAATTGATTTAAGGGTTTGTGTTTATTTGGGAAAGATGAAGTGGGTGGTTCTTGTGGGTGTTGACGGCAACAGAGGCACTGGTGGTGGGTGGTTCTTGTTGGCGGGCGGTTTGACGACAGTATGCAATGGTGGTGGTTGGTAGTTTGATCGGATTTGTAGCGATAGTTGATGGATCGGTGGTTTGATCGGATCTGTGGTGGCTGGTAGTGTGTCATAAGGTATAAAAGAGGTGTAAGGTGATTATACCGATGATTAGGGTGAGTATTAATTTGGCTAAAAAAAGTGAAAGGTGATTGTGATGATGATGTTGGGTATTAAACCATGATTTTGGGTAAAAAGGATATGATATACATTGACTCGGCCTAATATCTATTGCAAAATATTAAAACTGTACCAAGAAGGAACTTAACATTTTCATCACCTAATAAAAAAAAAGTTTGCTGTATCAAGTCTCCTTTTATTTAGTTATGTGTTAAGTTTGGTGAAAATATTAAGTTCCTTTGCTTTTATCAGTGATGGTTTGGAGAATAAAAGAAGTAAGGAAGATGGTGATGAAAATATTTTGTTTGATGATGTCTTGTTTTAATGAAAATATTTATTGAGAAATTTGTTTTGATGAAAATATTTTGTTGTTTAATTTGATGATAAGTGGTCGGAAAATTAGTATAAATGTGGAGGTGGTGTTGGTGAGGATAAGGGGAGAAGATGAAGTAGAGGGATAAATAGTAAAAGGACCAAAATACCTTTGTAGACTTAACGAGTGTTAGTGAGAGCCTGTTAGAGGGAAGGACCAACGATACATAACGTTTCGCATTTAGGGATGGATGGTGCATTTTTTTCGGTCAAAGGACGAAATTCTTCGGTTAACGCAACCACAAAGACGAACGGTGTAGTTTACTCTACTTAATTTGATACTTAAAGCAAACATATTTCGAGTCTTGAGACATCAGACGCGTGGGTGATTATAACCAATCATTTTCCCTTTAATATATGGGGCAGGTATAGTATACTTTTTTGCTCTAAGCTATCAATTCGAAAAGTGTTGAATTTATGTTCAACAAGGTCCTTTTACAATACATGTCACTAAGGTCTACATGAAAAGTGTGATATTTCACAATTTAAAGTCCGGAGCGGATTAATGTTCAACCAACACATAAACTGATAAAAGAAACTAGAATAAGACTCCCATACATAATGAATCTTGATATAATTTAACAAGTTCAAGAAATGATACGAGATTTTAAATCAAGTATTCCACCCTCTTTTCTTTCTACATCTTTTAGCTTCTGAATGATATTCCGAAAACGAGAATCTTGTCCTACGTTTGGGATTAGGGGTAGCAACATTGAAAAGGTAGCATAATCAGGCATGAAGCCTCGGCCGATCATTTCTTCCAGAAGAATCTCTGCATCTTGACACTCATTCTTTTTCAAGAACTCTTGAACAATAACGTTGTATGTGACACTAGTTGGCAAGTAACCATTCTCTTCCATCTTTTTAAGAAATTCCATAGCTTTATTAAATAACCCGTTTTGACAATACACCTATATCATCACAGTGTACGTCCTAACATTCGGTTTCAATCCTTTCAATAAGAGTTCATCAAACAGATCCATTGCCAAATTTAGCTTCCCACATTTACTAACGCCATCAATCAGGGTAGTATACAAGCTTACATCTTTCATCGATTCATTGTTTTCAAGAGAACGGAAAAGAGCCAATGCGTCAGAACACTCGGAGTTGTTGCACATTCCGTTTAATAAAATACCATAAGTAAGTATATTTGGATTCAAACCCTTGGCTAGCATCTCATTGAAAAGTTGTGTAGCGGCTACGGGATTCTTCGTTTCAAACAAACCTTGCATCATACTGCTGTAAGTAAAAACATCAGGAAACAAACCCTTGTTTGAGATTTCTCGAAATAGTTTCATGGCCTCCTTGATTCTCCTCTTTTTGCAATATCCATTTATCAAGCTGTTATAGGTGACTATGTCGGGCATAAGCCCCTTCTCAGCCATGCGATCAACAACTTTCTTTGCTTCATCTATTTCACCACGCAAACAATATCCATCAATTAGTGCATTATAAGTGAATACATTCGGATGTAGACCTCTACAATCCATTGTTTGAACAGCAAGCTCGGCATCTTTTACAGATCCTTTCTTGCAAAATGCATCCACCAAGATCGTATATGTATGTAAATCTGCAGGGATACCTTTCTCCCCCATATCTATCAACATTCTAGCAGCCTCGCTCTCTCTACCAAAGTTACATAGACCATGACTCAAAGAGGTATAAGTGATAACATTAGCATTGACGCCTTTCTCAGTCATCTCATTGAAGAGCCGTAGTGCATCATCAACCATTCTGTCTTTGCAGAGGCTATCGATGATTGTACTATAATGTTCCACTCTAGGTTTACAGGAACCTATTTCCATGAACCTGAGTAATTCAAGTGCCTTGCTGGTTTGACCTACTTTACAAAGCCCATTAATGATGATTCCATACATATACTGATCAGGCTCACAAATTTTCTGTCTAATGAGTTTCTTAAATAACTCAATAGCTTCAAAAACCCAGTCAGCAAGAACAAGGCCATGAATGAGAGTGTTATAGGTAGCTAAATCGGGAGGATGGTGATCTGTGCTAAACTAGTCAAGTCTAATCACACAAGCTAGCCACTTGTGAATGGCTAACCGTAACAGACTTAAAACTGCTTAAAACACAAATGCAATGAAGTCCTGGAGAATAGAATGAATTCCCGGGTCGTTTAGTCCCACGGAGACTCAATGGTGTGCAAAACACAAACTCAGATGATAGAGTGATCACTAAGGATAGTGATCTGTGAAGGTTTTGATTTGAGAAATTACACTACTGATTAATTGGAAAGGAATTGGATAAAGAACTGGAAAGCACAATCAATCAGATGAAACAAACGTAAAACTTACGTTTAAAAACTACGTATACGTACTAAATAAAAAGTGAAATCTAAGAAATAAAAGACCTAAAAATATAAAATTGACATTTTTGGAATCCTAAAAATAAAAGAAAATTATTAGAAAAAAAAAATATTTTTAACACTATTTATTTAATTATTATTAATTAAAAACTATTTTAAACTATTTAATAATATCTAAAATAGAAGAAAATACAAAATAAGGCTAGAAAAATAAACTTATGATTCAGAAAAATCTAAAATACTATAAAACTAATTTTAAAACTGAAAAGATATTTTTTATGCCTTTTAATTATTTATTACTAATTAATTACTATTTTCAACTAATTAAAATTATAATAAATACTAAAAAGATAGAGAAAAATATGAAACTTTTCTAAAAATACTATATGATGACAGAAAAACTAAGAAAATAGAAAAACAGGATTTGCTTATTAAAAAGCTAAAAAGAAAAATCAAAAAGCTAAGAAATATTAAATAAACACTATCACTGATTTTAAATTGAGATTTTTCTGGATTTTCTTTTTGAAAACTACTTTAATACTGATATTATGAAACTTTAACAAAGACAAAAAATTTTACAAACTCAAATAAGCTGTTTTACAAGCTTATAAGCTCAACAGTTATACTTATGAGCTTATTTGGTGAAATAAGCTCAAACAAGCTAACCAGCTGAAACAAAGGATCAAATAAGCTACAAACAAGCTAGATGAACTAGAATGAAGCTAAAAATAACAGATAAGCACACTGAAAAGCTATTATGAAGATAACAAGCACTTATGATTAAAACAGAAATGGGACAAGCTTTAAGCTACTTGCAGCCCTAGCCAACAAGCTTCAAAATGAAAAACAAAGCTTGATACTTCAAGATGGCCAGGTTGGCTTTCCAAAGAACCAAAGAACACAAGATTTGAGCAACTAATAAGCTCTAAGTGAGCTTATCAAGTTGGACCTATCAACTGTGCACAGGACACTATTTCCAGACAGGTACCCAAAAGAAGCAGTGAAATAAGCACTTAAAAAGCTGATGAACAGAGAACTAGCATTTTTATATTTTTCTTTAGCAACCAAACTTTAATACCCCAATAGCTTATAAGCTGAATCTTACTAATGAACACACAGCAAAAAGATCTAATTTATTCAAAAACGACCAAGTTGGAAATTTGACTTTTTAAGAAAACTAGCTAAGTTGACCAAAATGAACTTTGAGTTGATTACAATCACTGATTATGTTATGTTAAGATGTAATAAGACTAACTTGAGCAAGATTAACAACTTCCTAACACAGAATCATGATTATGAATCCTAAAAATCAAACAGTGAGCTCATAAGATGAGATCAAATGCACTTTTGACTTTTGCTTGAATGAGTACTGAATTTCTTGACTTCTTTAAGATATTATGACCAAGTGTGACTCTTGACAACAACAATTACAACCTTTATCAAACTCTAACACAGTTTCACTACTCAAATCCAAACAAGCTTATATTTGACTGTTTTGGTGATTTTCAAAGCTAAACAAAAATTAAAACCATTAGCTTGATTTCAGATCTTATATAATCACTTATTAAGACTAATTAAGCTTTAAACAACAACCCTTACAACATAAAACTCAGAAATGACCAAGATGCAATTTTAACTGTTAAAAGGAAATTTTATAAACTACAAATTTTTAGGAACAACAAACTGATTTTAATGATCAAATACACTCAACTACTGCTAAATAACACCAAGAAACAGATATTAAAGCTAATGAGCAACTTCAACAATGAAATGCAAAAGTGATCAAAGGTGCTTACAAAAGCTTCCAAGCTCAAAACTGAGAATCAGAACCAATGAACACCCCTATTAGCTTACCACTAAGCTACTAAACCAAGGCCATCCATGATTTACCCTGCTCCAGCTGTGTACACCATCTTCTTGTGATTTTTTATTTTTCAACTATTTAATTTGGATTTTTGGTGATTTTATGTTTTTGTTTCTAAACTGAGTTTTAGTGTTTCTAATAGCTTTAATAAGCTATCTAGGAGCTTATGTGATCCTACTCAGTCCATAAAAACAACTAACATCAATATTTGAATCATAAGAGATTTTGAAATATGAAACTGCATATCTGATATTAAACTTGAAACTTGAAATTGATACTTGTAAAAGGTTTATAATACAATAACAACTTGAAATACAAAGCTTGTAAACTAAAACGTACACTTGAAATTTTAAATTAAGCTCAAAACGACATTAAAGAAAACTAAGTTATTCTAGATATATCCTACAATGCATCTCTCATCCTCTTTATAGACTTTTGTGAATCCTTGTTGACCTCTGATTGTTTCCCACCATCTTCTAGCCATTGGATCATCAAATATCATCAGAACCGTCCACTTTGCTTTTTGGCGCCAAATTCTTCAAGGCAGGTTTGAGCTATTAATGAGAGTAGTTTCAATCAATTAAAGGTTTTGTTGTTTAGAGGAGGTGGAGGGGACATAGTATGGGGGGGTTGAGAAAAAGTCATGCAAAACTGCTCTGGTTTTGGTGTATACAGAGGTGGGAGAGGAGAGCTACAGTGACCCTGGTTTTTGAGCGCGAGTGAGTGGATTTGACTTCTGTTGACCGGGTGGTTAATAACAAAGGGGCCGGGTCAAGGGATTGGGCCAGCTGGTTTTGGGCTTGGATTGGGTTTGATATTAAAATGAGGATCCGTTTGGTTTAGTATAAACACAAGGACCAAACATGTAAATTATCCAAACCTCAAGGACTGAAAATGCCACTATTCCAAACTTATCACAAGGACCAATTTTGACAAACTTTGATAGAACAAGGATCCTTTTTGCATAAATTCCATTTTAAAAGGTCCAAGGACTAATTTTGTAATTTTCCAAAGTTTAGGGACCTTTCTTGCCAATTGACCAAAGAATCATTCAAGGATCATTTTTAACAACTTTAAAATACTTCAGGGACCTTGAATGATAAAATTCCATATTTTGAATTCGGACTAGATTTGACAACTTTTAAAACTTGTGGGACTAAAACTGCCAATTTTGCAAACTTGAATCATTTTTCATCTGATTTTGATATTTTGCATTTAAAACACATAAAACACTGATTTGTGATATTTTGATCATTTTGATGTGTTTCTCAGTGTTTTCAGATGATTTTGCAGTTTAGATTATACAAAAATGATGAGTATTTAGACACTCATCAATCCCCCACACTTAAGATATTGCTAGTCCCTAGCAATGATTTAGATTTTAATGGATTTGAAAAACTCTTACCTAAAAGTTTACCATCACTTCGGAGTAGCCAATTGTTTCAGTTCAAGTAAGAACCTTGGTACAACGATAACCAAATGATTTATTGGCAAATCATAAACCATATAACGGATTTGATTTTGTCTTTACCAGAAGCCGTACCCTTCTGGACTAGCCAACTCTTAGATAAATTATCAGTTTTATCTTTGGTGAGTGAATACCATTATGGTTTTTCCATTCCTGCCTTTACCACAAGCCATAATCTTGCGGGCTAGCCAACTCTTCACTTTTTAGGACATGGTGAGTTGAGAACCATACAATTTTGGGCAAATTGCAAGCCATATAAACGGATTTGAGAAATCTTTACCAAGAGCCGTTTGCTCCTGGATTAGCCAATCCTTTTGTCTATTAGACATGGCGGATTGATAACCAATTGAGTAAGTGCAAAACACTTACTCCAAAAAAAAATTTTGGCCAAAACGGGGTGGGTGGATAATATATGATAAAATTCGTGAGAATTCCTCCCACACTAGAAATAAATATTGCCCTCAATATTCAAAGTACCCGTGGCTATGCCGAAACAAAAACGTAAAGGGAAATACTACGGCCATTATTTGAATTTTTTTTTTTTATATAATATATATATACAAGTGTGGGGCAACTCCCCACACTAGAGTGGTAGAACGAGAGAAAGAAGAGGGAAAACCCATATGGTGTGTGCTAATGTTTTTGATTACCGAGTCACTAGCTTGACTCGATCCCGCATTCATTGGTTCATGGGGAATGTTTGTAGATCGGGACAACCACAGGGGAATGTCCTCTCCAAAGTAATGCTTCACTCGATGACCATTCACTTTAAAATTAGGACCATCGGGTTGAGATAACTCAACGGTACCATAAGGATAAACCTTAGCAATTGTGAATGGACCAGACCAACGGGACTTGAGCTTTTCCGAGAAAATCTTCAATCTTGAATTGAAAAGAAGGACTCGATCACCAACGTTGAACACGCGGTTCTTGATTTTTGAGTCATGAATCTTCTTTGTCTTTTGCTTGTAGATCAAAGAGTTCTCGTAAGCTTTATCACGAAGTTCATTTAATTCATTCATTTGAACTTTTCTATGATCACCAGTTGTCTGTATATCGAAGTTGGCATGTTTTAAGGCCCAGTATGCCTTGTGCTCTAATCTCGGAAGATGGCATGCTTTTCCGTACACTAGCTTGTATGGAGTACACCCGACGGGTGTTTTGTAAGCTGTCGAAAAGCCGAGTGCGTCATCTAGCTTATCCGACCAAGATGCGGTTTTTATCTTGTCCTTTCAAGAATCCTTTTAATACCACGATTGGAAACTTCCACACTGCCACTTGTTTGGGGGTGGTATGCGATAGAGAGCCGTGGGTAACACCATACTTTTGCATGACTCTTTCAAATTGGTCATTGCATAAATGTGTACCACGATCACGATTATCGCTCTCCGAGTTCCAAACACGGCAAGAGATTTCAAAAACTTCACAACAACTCGGGCATCATTGGTAGGTAAAGCTTTCGCTTCAACCCATTTTGCCAAATAGTCAACAGCCGCAGTATGTACTTGTTACCATGAGAAGATGGAAATGGCCCCATAAATCAATACCCCGGATGTCAAATATCTCACAAACTTGAATGGCATTTTGTGGCATTTCATTTCTTTGAGATATGTTTCCATGACGTTGACAAGCGTCACAAGCTTTGACAAATTCGTGGGCATCCTTATAGATTGTGGGCCAATAAAATTCGGAATCAAACACCTTTTTGGCTGTGTAGTTTGGACTATGATGGCCCCGTGGGTCGGCATGGCAAGCTGTGAGAATATCAATAGCTTCACGTCCATAAACACACCGTCGGATGACTTGATCCGCACGATTTTGAATAAGAAGAGGGTCGTCCCAGAAATAATGTTTAACATCTTTGAAGAATTTGTTTTTGTGGGGGTCGACATCCCTTTCACAATGAAGTTACCCGCATGGTAATTTGCAAAGTCAGCAAAGCATGGGGTGGTAGAATTTCCACGAAAAGAAACCGCATTGAGTGTCTCGAGAGGAAATGTTTCATTTATTTCATTTTTCTCGAACACATCTTGGTGAGGGTTTCTAATCTGGACGAGATGATCGTGGCTAGATTCTCGGCTCCTTTTTATCACGTATAATGATATCAAATTCACGGAGGAGGAGAATCCAACGAAGCAATCTCGGCTTTGCATCTTGTTTTGCAAAGAGATATTTAAGAGCTGAGTGATCCGTATATACTACGCATTTGGTCAAGATTAATACGGCGAAACTTCTCAAATGCATACACCACGGCTAATAGCTCTTTTACGTGGGTGGTGTAATGAGTTTGAGCTTCGATCATAGTTTTACTTGCGTAGTGGATAGAGGTGAAAATGCTTGTTCCCGTTGCCCTAGAATGCTCCGATAGCAAAATCACTTGCATCGCACATGAGCTCAAAAGGCAAGTCCCATCGGAACAGCGAGAATGGGTGCTTCAGTAAGCTTTTTCTTCAATGTTTCTAAAGCTATGATGCACTCAGGAGAGAAGATAAAAGGAGCATCCTTTTCAAGAAGATGGGTCATAGGCCGGCGATTTTGGAAAAATCTTGTATGAATCTCGATAGAAACCGCATGACCTAAAAACTCCTAATACCTTTGACGGTAGTAGGTGAGGTAATTGCAATAACATCGACTTTTGCTCTATCTACCTCAATCCCGTTCTTTGAAATCTTATGGCCAAGGACTATGCCTTCTTTGACCATAAAGTGGCTTTTCTCCCAGTTTAGACAAAGATTGGTGTCTTCACACCTTTGAAGCATTTTTCTAAATGGGAGAGACATGTTTGAAACGAATCCCAATGAGAGAAGTCATCCATAAACACCTCCATTGTTTCCCCGATCATGTCGTGGAAAATGGCCATCATACATCTTTGGAACGTGCCAGGAGCATTACATAAGCCAAAAGGCATACGTTTGTAGGCAAAAGTTCCGTATGGGCAAGTGAATGTGGTCTTCTCTTGATCCTGCGGATCAATAGGGATCTGAAAGTAACCCGAGAAACCATCAAGGAAACAATAGTATTCATTCCCTGCTAATCTCTCAAGCATTTGGTCCATGAAGGGTAGAGGAAAATGGTCTTTACGGGTGGCGTCATTTAACTTACGATAGTCAATACACACACGCCATCCCGTAACCAATCGAGTTGGAATTAACTCGTTATCTTCATTTGTGACAACATTTATGCCACCCTTTTTGGAACACAATGAATTGGGCTAACCCAAGGACTATCTGAGATCGGGTAAATCAATCATGCATCAAGAAGTTTGATAACCTCTTGTTTGATAACATCATGGATTTTTTGGATTCACTCTTCTCGATGTTGAACTATTGGTTTAAAGTCATCCTCCATCAAGATTTTATGAGTACAAAACTCAGGGTTGATACCCTTGATGTCGGAGAGTTTCCAAGCAATTGCTTGCTTGTGTGACTTCAAGATTTTTATGAGAGCAGACTTTTCATCTTTACTCAAATCTCGAGCAATAATGACGGGTAATTTATCATCACCTTCTAGAAATGCATACTCGAGATGAGGAGGTAAGTCCTTAAGCTCAACCTCAGGAAATTCTTCAGTTTTCTCAACTGACTTGACTTCCTTGTTATGGAGTTTGATGGGAGGGAGAGGAGGAGAAGTATCCAGATTTGACAACTTCTTCAGAAGAATATCTCCCTCAGTTAATCTCATTTTGATTAATCTCATCGGAATGAATCACTAGAGTGAGGGGTTGATGATGGATCATCATTGAGCAACTTCTCAATAAGAAGTATGTCCCCCTCAATATCAATTGGAGCGTGATCAATTTCCCATGGAACAGAATCACTAGCCAAGTATGCTTCAATCTCTTCCAAGATGAAGTCTCTTCCCTCAAAAGGAGTGATAGAAGGGGTAGAATTGGCTATGATAGGTTGAGAAGATGTGGTGGGATCCCCACTCACAGAATTATGAGAAGAACCAAGAACTTCTTGAGAGTACTCTTCAGAAGCAACATCAATGATATCTATTCGGTTAACAGACTTCGAATCATAATTTCGGAGTACCTCGAAGTTTGATCAAGGTTAAGGTGACGACTTCATTACCAACACGCAATGTGATTTCTGCTCAAATACATCAATGAGAGACGCGTTCTCAGGAATCCTCGACCAACAATGAGAGGAACCCGATGATCGGCATCAAAATCAACAACACGGTCAGTGGAAATGGAACTTTCCTACTTTCACAAATCGTCCGGCAATGCCAAAAGGGCGGGATATGGAACGATCTGCAAGCTCGAGAGTCATGCATGTAGGAGTAAGTTCCGAAAGAGAAAGTTTCTTCCATCTTGAATAAGGCATAAGGTTTATGCTTGCACCAAGATCTGCTAGGGCAAAGCATTCAACCATTCTGGAATACACAACAACAACAACAACAACAGCGAAGCCCGATCGCCGGACGGTATGGGGAAGGTGAAAATGTAGACAGATTCACCCCTACCCGGGATAAACACGGGGTAGAGCTGCTTCAACGGACCTCCGGCTAATGCGGGTGTGCGGTGATAAAAGAAGCGGAGAGCGGACAACAACAAGCACCCAGAAATAAGACAAAAGCAGGCAAACAAGTAGAGGTCACACAAAAACAAAACAAAGCACAAATGGACACAGGGACCAAAAGTGGCAACAAAGAACAAAGCAAAGCAACGCAAAGCAAAACAAAGCACCAAAACAAAGCGAGCTGAAAAAGCGGGCAAGCTTGAGCATACATAGCAAAGCAAGGAGAGCGCACGGGGCCTAAAGCTACGGCAAAGCAAAAGGCAGGGCCTAAAGCTAAGGCAGAGCAAAACAAAGCAAAACAAGCAGCGGCCTAAGCACCGAGCAAAGCAAAAGCAGGGCCTAAAGTTCGGCAAAAGCAAAAGGCGCAAAACCGAATAGCAGAAACAACGAGAGGGATAAAAGCCTAACCCACCAAAACCACCTAAACCCCAAAAAAAGACCCTAGCCCAAAAATCTAACCGCAAATCTAATCCTATCTCTCCACCCTTCTATCGAGGTCATGTCCTCCGACAAGAGAAGCTCAAACATGTCTAGCTTAATCTATCTTCCACGAGATTGGAGTCTTCTTCTCGCCATCTACAACTATCGCCTCGACTCTTCTGGAAGCTTTTCTAGAAGCTTTTCCTTATTGCTCAACATGTGTTTGAGAGTCGATGCAAACTTGGGCATCAGCATGATAGCATCCGCAAAGCTTATGTCAAAATGTAACTCTTGGAAAATTTGGAAAAATTTGTCCATTTGATGACTGGCTTTCTCGCGGAGCTTTTGCTCATTCAAGCGTGATGGGTAAGGAATAGAAGATTTGGATTTCTGATTCTCAACAGGAGCTACAGGAGGTTCAAAATCAACTCCTTGATTTGATTTGGGTTTTGGACCACTTGAGGTTGGACTACCGAAGGTGGGGCGTGTCTTATGATGCGTGGGCTGGAATAATGCACCTTGTCCGTTGTTTCCTTGGTAACTTGACTCATTGCCCAGGTGTGGAGGGCATTGGAGTCGTAGGTCCATTGTGTGTCCTCGGTTCACTTTCCACTACCTTAGGGAGAGAAGAGTAAGAAGAGGTAGTAGGCAGCGGGTCGGTGTATGAAACACCACTTCTGGTTGTGATCGCCTTAGCATCGCCCCTCGGGTTAGCGATTGTGTTGCTAGGTAAAGTACTGAGCCGAGGGTCGATCATTTAAAGACTTTTGAGATCAGCAATTTGGTGACCAACAACTGTTCATTTCATCTTGGGATTTCATGAATTGCTTCATAACTCATCAGAGATGATGGTGCTGGAGAATGTGAGGAGGAGCTGGAGGGATAAATTGAGGCCGTATGTTTTGATTATAGCCAAAATTCCCGTGATTAGGATTCACATTCCTGGCTGATTCCCTCGATTGAAATTGTTATGATTAAGGTTTCCTTGATGTTGGAAACCTTGATTGGGTCCAGGATAGAAATTACCTTGGTTTTGATAACCTTGGGTCATTCTTGGTTGGTTCGATTCGGTTTTGCATGTTATGATTAAGTTTAAAACCGGGTGGTGCGATTAGTGTTAACGGTAGTGTGGTTCATTTTGAGGGCGGTATTGATTACCTCCTTGCTGTGAACTACCGGCTAGAGCATTGGCTTCAAATGGACTACCATCGATGGCAGTACAATTGTAGTATGCATGAGGACCACCACAAGTAACACAACTCTCAATTTCTTCACTTGCATGTGTTGGTTCTGAGTGAAGGTCACTTTCTTTTGGTTAGCAAGAACCAAAGCTGAACAATGTCGTGAGTTTGTCAATCTTAGCATCGGTGCTAGATACTCCTCGGGGAGATGAAGAAGAAGAAGGTCCAGCATGAGGCTGATATGTCTTTGCTCTGAAAGGGCGGATGAGATTTGTTCTCAATGATTTGCAAGGCCTCTTTTGTGGTCTTGCTCAGGAAATACCTCGCGAGGCATTCAAAGAGTCTTGATTGGTCGATTGAGACCATTATAGAAAGTATCCATTTGCATTCCGGTAAAACCATGATGCGGACACTTGCGAAGCAACTCTTTGTAACGATCCCATGCCTCCCTGAATGATTCATCAAATCTCTGAGAAAATTTCATTATCTCATTCTTAAGACTTGTGGTTGGGATGGAGGATAGAACTTCGTTAACGAACTTGGTGACAAGATCTTCCCATGTCTCATAGAGCGAGGGGTTGTTTCTCAAGCCAATTCGGGGCTTGTCCCTCTAGAAAATGGGAGCAGAAGAAGCTTGATAGCTTCATGTGGGACATTCTTGTACTTGATGGTAGATGCAATCTTGTTAAACCATCGAATATGAGCATGAGGATCATTCCGCTCAAAACCATAGAATTGGCTTTGGGTTACTAGATTAAGCAACCCGGTTTTGAGATCGAAAGTGTCAGCCACGATGGCTGGAACAACAATAGCATCTCCGTAACCCTCGATGGGTGCTTGGAGAAGCTCATTCATAGGTTTTCTTCGCCATTTCGACGGGAGGTGGTGGTGGTAGACGTTCCTCGATCCGCGGTGAAGGGCGAGCGTCCTCGTCGAGGAATGTTTCCAAGTTGAGAAAGTGGACTTGTAGAAGCTGGAAGAACGATGCGCGCAGCTAAGTGTAAAATCAATTTTCAAAACAAATGAGGCAAAACACAAGTGAACTTAACCAATAATCACAAATGAAATGGCTTCTTTGAAAAAGGTACACCAAATCACAAGTGACACAAAGGCAAGTTTTAAATCTGATGTTCGGGAACTTATTATGGTCGCACCCCCGGTTAGGTAGTGCCTTTGCCTTGATTTCGGTGGTTGATTTTTATGTATATATTAAGTACCACGAAAAGCGTAGGTAAGATTTGTGCAAATGGGTTTAAAACTTTTGGACAATATTTTTGGTATCGTCTCGTTTAACCAAATCGTATTGTTTTAAGAATCACCTTAAAGACAATACAAGATAAGCGTTCGATTGTTTTGTTGTTTTATAATGTTTTTGGTGTTTTAACACTTTAGGAAAAGTGTTAATGAACTTCTTGGATTTTCTTATAACTTTACAAAAACTTTTACAAATGATGGGTTATGTGCAAAGTGGGTGAAAATGGCTAAACACACGCTAAAGCCTCCGGCGCGGCGTAAAATTTGATCTGTGAAAGCAGTCAAGCTAAATCACTCAAGCCGGCCACTTGTGAATGGCAGACCGTGAAGCTTAAAGCTGCTTAAAAGCAAATGCAATGAAGTCACGGAGAATAGAATGAATTCCCGGGTCGTTTAGTCCCACGGAGACTCAATGGTGTGTAAAACACAAACTCAGATGATAGAGTGATCACTAAGGATAGTGATCAATAAAGGTTTTGATTGAGAAATTACACTACTGATTGCTTGGAAAGGTATTGGATAAAGAACTGGAAAGCACAATCAATCAGATGAAACAAACGTAAAACTTACGTTTAAAAACTACGTATACGTACTAAATAAAAGTGAAATCTAAGAAATAAAAGACCTAAAAATATAAAATTGACATTTTTGGAATCCTAAAAATAAAAGAAAATTATTAGAAAAATAAAATTATTTTTAACACTATTTATTTAATTATTATTAATTAAAAACTATTTTAACTATTTAATAAATACTCTAAAATAGAAGAAAATACAAAATAAGGCTAGAAAAATAAACTTATGATTCAGAAAAATCTAAAATACTATAAAACTAATTTTAAAAATGAAAAGATATTTTTATGCTTTTTAATTATTTATTACTAATTAATTACTATTTTCAACTAATTAAAATTATAATAAATACTAAAAGATAGAAAAATATAATTTTTCTAAAAATACTATATGATGTGAAAACTAAGAAAAATAGAAAAACAGGATTTTCTTATTAAAAAGCTAAAAAGAAAAATCAAAAAGCTAAGAAATATTAAATAAACACTATCACTGATTTTAAATTGAGATTTTTCTAGATTTTCTTTTTGAAAACTACTTTAATACTGATATTATGAAACTTTAACAAAGACAAAAATTTTACAAACTCAAATATACGTTTTACAAGCTTATAAGCTCAACAGTTAACTTATGAGCTTATTTGGTGAAATAAAGCTCAAACAAGCTAACGCTTGAAACAAAGGATCAAATAAGCTACAAAAAAGCTAGATGAACTAGAATGAAGCTAAAAATAACAGAGATAAGCACCGAAAAGCTATTATGAAACAATAAGCACTTATGATTAAAAGCAATGGGACAAGCTTTAAGCTACTTGCGACCCTAGCCAACAAGCTTCAAATGAAAAACAAAGCTTGATACTTCAAGATGGCAGTTGGCTTTCCAAAGAACCAAAGAACACAAGATTTGAGCAACTAATAAGCTCTAAGTGAGCTTATCAAATTGGACCTATCAACTGTACCTGAGGACACTATTTCAGACAGGGTACCCAAAAGGCGATGAAATAAGCACTTAAAAAGCTGATGAACAGAGAACTAGCATTTTTATATTTTTCTTTAGCAACCAAACTTTAATACCCCAATAGCTTATAAGCTGAATCTTACTAATGAACACACAGTAAAAAGATCTAATTTATTCAAAAAGCGACCAAGTTGGAAATTTGACTTTTTAAGAAAAACTAAGTTGACCAAAATGAACTTTGAGTTGATTACAATCACTGATTATGTTATGTTAAGATGTAATAAAACTAACTTGAGCAAGATTAACAACTTCTAACACAATCATGATTATGAATCCTAAAAAATCAACGGTGATAAGATGAGATCAAATACTTTGACTTTTGCTTGAATGAGTCTTGAATTTCGACTTCTTTAGATATTATGACCAAGTGTGACTCTTGACAACAACAATACAACCTTTATCAAACTCTAACAGTTTCACTACTCAAATCCAAACAAGCTTATTTGTGTTTTGGTGATTTTCAAAGCTAAACAAAATTAAAACCATTAGCTTGATTTAGGATCTTATATAATCACTTATTAAGACTAATTAAGCTTTAAACAACAACCCTTACAACATAAAACTCAGAAATGACAAGATGCAATTTAACTGTTAAAAGGAAATTTTATAAACTACAAATTTTAGGAACAACAAATGATTTTAATGATCAATACACTTAACTCTATGCTAAATAACACCAAGAAACAGATATTAAAGCTAATGAGCAACTTCAACAATGAAATGCAAAAGTGATCAAAAGGTGCTTACAAAGCTTCAAGCTGTGAGAATCGGAACCAATGAACACCCTATTAGCTTACCACTAAGCTACTAAACCAAGGCCATCCATGATTTACCTGCTCAGTTGTGTACACCATCTTCTTGTGATTTTTATTTTTCAACTATTTAATTTGGATTTTGGTGATTTTCTGTTTTGTTTCTAAGGTTTTAGTGTTTCTAATAGCTTTAATAAGCTATCTAGGAGCTTATGTGATCCTACTCATCCATAAAACAACTAACATCAATATTTGAATCATAAGAGATTTTGAATATGAAATTTGCATAATCTGATATTAAAACTTGAAACTTGAAATTGATACTTGTAAAAGGTTTATAATACAATAACAACTTGAAATACAAAGCTTGTAAACTAAAAGCATACACTTGAAATTTTAAATTAAGCTCAAAACGACATTAAAGAAAACTAAGTTATTCTAGATATATCCTACAATGCATCTCTCATCCTCTTTATAGACTTTTGTGAATCCTTGTTGACCTCTGATTGTTTCCCACCATCTTCTAGCCATTAGATCATCAAATATCATCAGAACCGTCCACTTTGCTTTTTGGCGCCAAATTCTTCAAAGCGGTTTGAGCTATTAATGAGAGTAGTTTCAATCAATTAAAGGTTTTGTTGTTTAGAGGAGGTGGAGGGGACATAGTATGGGGGGGTTGAGAAAAAGTCATGCAAAACTGCTCTGGTTTTGGTGTATACAGAGGTGGGAGAGGAGAGCTACTGATGACCACGGTTTTGTGAAGTGAGTGGATTTGACTTGTTGACGGTGGTTAATAACAAGGGGGGGTCAAGGGATTGGGCCAGTTGGTTTTGGGCTTGGATTGGGTTTGATATTAAAATGAGGATCCGTTTGGTTTAGTATAAACACAAGGACCAAACATGTAAATTATCCAAACCTCAAGGACTGAAAATGCCACTATTCCAAACTTATCACAAGGACCAATTTTGACAAACTTTGATAGAACAAGGATCCTTTTGCATAAATTCCATTTTAAAAGGTCCAAGGACTAATTTTGCAATTTCCCAAAGTTTAGGGACCTTTCTTGCCAATTGACCAAAGAATCATTCAAGGCTCATTTTTAACAACTTTAAATTCAGGGACCTTGAATGATAAAATTCCATTTTTGAATTCAGGGGACTAGATTTGACAACTTTTAAAACTTTGGGACTAAAAGCGCCAATTTTGCAAACTTGAATCATTTTTCATCCGATTTTGATATTTTTGCATTTAAAACACATAAAACACTGATTTGTGATATTTTGATCATTTTGATGTGTTTCTGAGTGTTTTCAGATGATTTTGCTGTTTAGATTATACAAAAATGATGAGTATTTAGACACTCATCAGATGGCCTAGCTTGAAGATGGTGGCTAATAAGGCAAAAGCATAAGTGACTTGATTAAGGTGACAATAGCAGTTAATTGAGGTGTTAATTGTATAGATATTAGAAGGAATACCGATCAAGTTAATTTGCTTAAAAGCCTTGATAGAATAATGTTTCATCTTAACAACGAGAGTAATAAGTCTGCTGGAATTCAATGGCGAAAGGTGGAGGTTTTTACGTGAAGCATTTCATCAAACACTTTGAGTGCATGAGTAATTTTTTGAGAATCAGAACGACTTGTTCGAATCAAAGGGTGGGTTGAAGTTGTAGAGTAATCATTTTGAACTAAATAAGGATTGTACATATGCAATACCCACTTCAAAACAAACTCAGAGAAACACCTTTAAATAAGTCCTAAGATAGAATGTCAAACATGTTTAATGTGATACATCTAATGGCCAAAACCTATACACGAAAAACATGACTATTTCATTTTATCACTTCATGTGTCGTATGCATTTTACTTTTTCACGGAATCAATTTTAATATTGCCACGCATGTCATTTATATTGTTGGATTTATCTTTACGTACAAGGGTATGTTTGGCGTAAGGGCTGGGCTGGAGCTGGAGCTGGAGCTGGGGGTTATATTACAAGCCAAAACTAGAATTTTTATTTCATAAATTGTTTGGCAAATTAGTTTAAATTGGAGCTTATTATTGTAAAATTACTAAAAATGACATATAATTAAATTAATATATGTATATATTAGATATTTTGTGGGTAACTAAGTAATTTGATAGCAACATGGCTTATATTTGGGGGTTATAAAAATTTTTAGCCTCATTTTGGGGTTAGGGCTTATGGTGGGACTTGGGCTTATATTTTCAAAAGCCTCATAAGCCTCACACAACTTGAGGTTTATAGGGGCTTTTGAAATTTAGCTCCATAAGCCCATAAGCTCCCTACCAAACCACGACCTAAGTTTTAAGCATGATAAACATTTATTAAATGCGATTGTTGCAAAAAGGTTTACAAGGCCGATTATCACCGTCCTAGCGGTATCGGCTACCAACCTTTGATTTGTGCAAATCGGTCAACAGTGGTCAAATGGTAATCGGATACAAACTATTTACAATATGAGTCCCTCTACGTTAGTACTACTCTAATATGAGTCCCTCATCCTTTTACACTACCCCTCAAGTGGAGAGTGACACACTCCAACAGACAACAAGCGATTTTTTGATCTACAATCACTACTTTGTGAAAACACACATGGCTGAGCTTTGGTATTAACATATGTGGGGTTAATCAATCCTTCCTTCAATTGATCTCTAACATAATGACAATCCACCTCAATATGTTTTGTTCTAGCATGGAAAAGGGTTTGCGGCTATGTAAAGTTGCTTGGTTGTCACAATACAAGTCTCTTGGCTGCAAATCTTTTATCCTTAAATCTTTAAGCAAGCAAACTAGCCAACTAACTTCATAGCAGGTAAGAGCCATGGCTTTATACTCTGCTTCTGTAAAGGATCTTGCTATCTTGCTTGTTTCTTAGACTTCCAAGATATTGGTGAATCTCGGTAACATAACCCGGTAGTTGATCTTACGGAAAGGGACTTACTTGTCCCGAGTCAGGATGAGGCTTTGAGTTGAACTATGAGAATCCTTAGCTAAGAGAATTCCTTGATTTGGTGACAAATTAATGTATCTTAGAAGATGTTTGACAACTGCATATGTCTTGAGGTAGGAGACTACATAAATTGACTAAGCAATTGAACAATACTTTACTTGCCGAGACTCCCCACACGAATATCCCAAAGGAACTTTCATGTAGACTTATCCTTCCAAATCTCCATGTAGAAAGACATTGGACACATCCATTTGACATGTGTACCAATCCTTTAAAAGCTACAACTAAAAAGATCTCACTTTGTAACCATTTTAGCAATAGGAGCAAGGTCTCTTGATAATCCACCAGTACCTTTGTCTATTCCTTGAACTACTAATATTGCATTTTTCTTTCCACGGTACCATCTGCTTTGAGTTTGGTTTCAAAAATCAATGACCGCCAATAGCCTTCTTTCGGTGGTAGTTGATTACTTCCCAAGTACCATTTCCATCAAAGCATTCAACTTCAGAATCCATGGCTTGACACCAACCAAGATCTTTAAGCGCTTCATGGTGAAATTGGATCATACATTGCTATCAAAGCTTTTACAAAATCTTGAAAATTTGGCAAAAAAGGTGTTTAGCTCACTGTTTAGCTCACGGGAATATGGGGTAAAACATAATCCTTCAGCTTAGTAGGCAAGGTAGAAGTCCTAGTAGACCTCCTAATAGGCATGTCATGAGTTGGAGTGGAAGAGGATGGTATATTTGGTTGTGGTGTTGTATTAGAAATAGAGGTTAGAGACTATGCGGGGGTTGGTTCTGACGCTGTGAGGGGATAGAATTAGCTTTTGGGTTGCATATTATACAACACTTCATCATCCAAAACAACAGCAGGACCAAAATGACAATGTAGAGTAGTAGGAAGTGGTGACAAGAGCTGGCTGAATACTTTGTGCAGAATAAGGAAAAATATGCTCATAAAACACATCTCTAGAAACAAATGATGTATGAGTAATCAAGTTGTAGAACTTATAACCCTTTCGCTGACAAGGATAACAAGAAAAACAGATGAAACTCCTCTAGGCTCAAATTTATCAGTGTTTCTAGAAGGATTACTCACTACTGTAAAACATCCTAACATCCTCAAATGATCATATGTTGGCTTCTTTTTTTAGCAACACCTCATATGGAGTTTTATCATCAAGTATAGAAAAAGAAGCATATTAATAAGATAGGTTGAAGTTGTAACAAAATCTCTCCAAAATTTCAAAGGCAAATGGGAGTGTAGTCTTGAAGCTCAAGCACTGTCAAGAATATAATTGTGTTTCCTTTCTACTCTACAATTTTGTTGTGGCCTGTCGACACATGAGGTTTGATGAACAACGCCTAATTTAGACAGTTAAGTTCCACATCTCCCTTTACAAACTCCAAAGGATTATTAGACCTTGCCGTTTTGACGCTTTTTTCAAAGCGGTTAGACACATAGTCCAGAAAGGATTTTAAAGCCACAAAACTATCTGACTTATTAACCAATAAATAAGTCCAAGTTACTCTAATACAATCATCTACAATAGTCAAGAAATACCTAAATTTGCCACAAGTAGGTACTCTATATGGCCCCCAAACATCAATGTATAAATCAGTTCAAATACATTAGACTTATGAGAAGCACTGAAAGGGTATGGTAACTTAGAAATTCAGCCATTGGACAAGACAAACAAGTATCCACATTAGACTTTGAGACTGACACTGGCAATCTTTCATATACTACAACTTTGAATTAGAAACATGCCCAAGTCTATGATGCCACAATCTAAATGAGTCTCTATTAATAGAAACTGAATGACTTATAATAGACATAACTAGTTTACCAAAGTAGAGTAATTAATGAAGTAAAAACACTATCAACTTCCTCAAGAGTCACATTCACTAGATGATACAAGCCATCTCTCTTTTACCTAGTCCCTCACCTTCTTGGTTGGTAATTCCTAAACAACACAGAAATGAGGATAAAATGACACTACACACTGGGCATCTTCTGTCAATTTTGGGACTAGAAAACAAATGAAACTTGAAAGATGGAACTACCAGAAGATCTTTAAGCATCAATCCATTTTTCAGTCTAACTTTGCCCACATGTGAGATAACATAAGTATTTCCATTTTGGAAGTTTAATTTGTGGCTTAACTTTTAGCAAATATGGATAAAAAATTTGGTCATTTTCAGGTGTCGTATGGTCACTAGCACCAATATCATATATCCAGTCCTCAAGCAAATCTAGCATATCTATTTGACTATTAAGACATGCTATACAAGCTGCAAACTAATGACCAAATACATCATCTGCATCGAGCATCATACCACACTCCTCAAAAGTTGTTCAAACTATTGAGATGTAAATGATATTACCACTTTCCACATGTGGCTGTCTTTGGAGCAACTTGATTCTTTTTTTTGACCATTTGGCTTCAACAACTTGTTAGCATTCAATCTTGACTTAGGGTGCCATGCGAGGATATCCGCCTTCTCCCAACATTTTTAGGGAGGATGCCATTTAAAACCACAAATAGTACACTTGTCTTTAACAACTCTTTTGATATATAAAGTAGTAGACTCAAAAGAACTTGATCTAAACAACACCCTCTAAGAATCCTCTTGCTGCAATATAGAATATACGTTCTCCACAATAGGCCATGGAACCATCAACAACAATTTGCTGGGTTCTCAAGTTCTTTGTAATGATCATCAAAACCATTAAGCTGAAAAAGTCTTGTTCCTCTTTTGTTGATTCAATGCATTAAAGAACATGGTAATTCTGAGTCACAACAATAGTTGGTAACACATTCACATTAACAAGCTCTTCCCAAACACACTTCATTTTGTCTCGAGAACAAAAATTAAGCTAAAATATGTCATAATTTTTAGTTTTTTATATTTTCCTCCGAAAGTAAGCTAAAATTATTATCTCGGAGAAAAACACATATTTTAAGAACATGAATTCAGTACACTCCTCAACCAATTAGACCATGTGTAATTGCACAAGAAAACAGCGTTCTTTGTCCAAGTGGCGATGCATGATCGTTCATCCCTATTAGGGTGCCCATGAGCCGCAGCGTCTTATAAAAATGCACAACTCGGTCATGCAGGCGACCAATCTTGGTTTTGTGTTTGTGTGTGATTTTGGTTTTTGTTGGATGCATATGTGTTTAAGTGGGGTATATTTTGATAATGAAGTTGGTTGTCTTATTATACTAAGCTGGCAATGAAGTTGATTGTAGAGAGATAAAGCAAGGCGGCGGTATTAAATGCGGTCTTGGGGTCTCATTAATATACCCGACCTTAAATATAGTTATTTCTCACTAAACTATCATTTCCATATGTTGTTGTTCGCTAAACTATCATTTGATTGGTAAAGCAAACACTACTCTAAAACGCTCTAAAGACAGAGAAGCCTTCCACAAACCACATCACATTCATATCACATCGACTTCTCACTTTTACCATTTGAGCTAACAAATCAACATCCCATTCCTTTGACACTTTAAGCCTTTAAGAGCATCTACTATCGGAAGTTCAAGAATAAGTTTATAATTGTTGAAAATGTTTATGTTTATTTCAACCATAGTGGATCTTCATATCATGCCTATGTGTCATGCAAAAGGTCCTAAACCTTGAACCTCTTCATAGTCTCAAGAATCAAGATATTTAATGCATGTTTTATGTGAAACAATCACAAAGCTTTAAAATATTTGTATCATAATGGAGATAACTTTATTAAACCCAAAATGTTTATAAAATATGGATGTGGCATGAGATATTTAATTTTTAAAGCCTTATAAATATTAACCAAAATGGATGCCCTAAGGATATTGTTTAACTCTAGCTAATACTTAAGTTGAAGCTTTATACATTCCATAATAATACTTAATTTGATACTTGAAGAAAACACAATTTGAGTCTTGCGACATCAGACTCATGGGTGATTAGAACCAATCTTTTTCCCTTTAATATATGGTAGGGTATAGTATAATTTATTTGCTCTAAGCTATATCTCTTATATAATTCAACCAATTCAAAAAGTGTTGAAATTATGTTCAACAAGGTCCTTTTACATTTCATATCACTAATGTCAACATGAAAAGTGTAATATTTCACAATTAAAGTCCGGAGCAGAGACTTTAATGTTCAACCAACACATAAAAGAAACTAGAATAAGACTCCCATACATAATGAACCTTGATATAATTTAACAAGTTCAATAAACGATCCGAGATTTTAAATCCATATTCCACCCTCTTTTCTTTCTACATCTTTTAGCCGAATGATATTCCGAAAACAAGAATCTTTTCCTACGTTTGGGATTAGGGGTAGCAACATTGAAAAGGTAGCACAATCAGGCATGAAGCCTCGGCGGATCATTTCTTCGAAAGAATCTACGCCTCTTGACACTCATTCTTTTTTGAACTCTTGAACAATAACGTTGTATGTGACACTAGTTGGCAAGCAACCATTATCTTCCATCTTTTTAAGCAATTCCATAGATTTATTAAATGACCCGTTTTGACAATACACCTGTATCATCCATAATTGTACGTCCTAACATCCGGTTTCAATCCTTTCAATAAGAGTTCATCAAACAGCTCCGTTGCCATATTTAGCTTCCCACATTTACTAAAACCATCAATCAGGATATTATACAAGCTTATATCTTTCATCGATTCATTGTTTTCTAGAGAACGGAAGAGAGCCAATGTGTCAGAACACTCGGAGTTTTTGCACATTCCGTTTAATAAAATACCATAAGTAAGTATATCTGGATTCAAACCCTTGGCTAGCATCTCATTGAAAAGTTGTGTAGCGGCTAAGGGATTCTTCGTTTCAAACAAACCTTGCATCATCTTTGCGTAAGTAAAAACATCGAGGAAACAAACCCTTGTTTGAGATTTCTCGAAATAGTTTCATGGCCTCCTTGATTCTCCTCTTTTTGCAATATCCATTTATCAAAGTGCTATAGGTGACTATGTCGGGCATAAGCCCCTTCTCAGCCATGCGATCAACAAATTTCTTTGCTTCATCTATTTCACCACGCAAACAGTATCCATCAATTAGTGCATTATAGGTGAATACATTCGGATGTAGACCTCTACGTTCCATTGCTTGAACAGCAAGCTCTGCATCTTTTACACATCCTTGCTTGCAAAAGGCATTTACCAAGGTCGTGTAGGTATGTATATTGGGAAGGGCCCCTTTCTCCTCCATATCTATTAACATTCTTGCAGCTTCACTCTCTCTACCAAAGTTACATAGACAATGAATCAAAGAGGTATAAGTGATAACATTAGCATGGACGCCTTTCTCGGTCATCTCATTGAAGAGCCGTAGTGCATCGTCAACCATTCTGTCTTTGCAGAGGCTATCAATGATGGCACTATAGTGTTCTACCACGGGTTTACTAGAATCTTTTTCCATGAACCTGAGTAATTCAAGTGCCTTGCTGGTTTGACCTACTTTACAAAGCCCATTAATGATGATTCCATACATATATTGATCAGGCTCACAAATTTTCTGTCTAATGAGTTTCTTAAATAACTCAACAGCTTCAAAAACCCGATCAGCAAGAACAAGGCCATGAATGAGAGTGTTATAGGTAGCTAAATCGGGAGGATGGCCTAGCTTGAAGATGGTGGCTAATAAGGCAAAAGCATAAGTGACTTGATTAAGACGACAATAGCAGTTAATTGAGGTGTTAATTGTATAGATATTAGAAGGAATACCGATCAAGTTAATTTGCTTAAAAAGCGAAAGCGCGGTAGAATAATGTTTCATCTTAACAACAGAAGTAATGAGCTGATGAAATTCAATGACGGAAGGTGGAGGTTTTCTATTCAGTATTTCATCAAACACTTTGAGTGCATGAGTAATCTTTTGAGAATCAGAACGAGCTGTTTGAATCAAAGGGTGGGTTGAAGTTGTAGAGTAATCACGTGGTGAATGACGATGCGAAATGAGAAGAAAGGTGTTGTAGTTATGATAACGTCTTGAGCACATCATTTTGAACATCATTGCCAGAGCAAACACCATTTACAAATACCCACTTCAAAATAAACTCAGAGAAACACCTTTAAATAAATCCTAAAATAGAATGTCAAACATAAACTTTTTTTATAAATTTTTCATAAACTTTTTTTATAAATTTTTTATAAACTTTTTTTTAAATTTTTTATAAATTTCTTATAAATTTTTTATAAACTTTTTTATAGCTTTTTATAAACTTTTTTATAAACTTTTTTTATAAACTTTTTTTATAAATTTTTTATAAATTTCTTATAATTTTTTTATAAACTTTTTTTATAAACTTTTTTTTTATAAACTTTTTTTATAAATCTTTTATAAACTTTTTTTATAAATTTTTATAAACCTTTTTTATAATTTTTTTATAAATTTCTTATAAATTTTTATAAACTTTTTTTATAAACTTTTTATAAACTTTTTTTATAAATTTTTTATAAACCTTTTTTATAATTTTTTTTATAAATTTCTTATAAATTTTTTATAAACTTTTTTATTAACTTTTTATAAACTTTTTTTTATAAACTTTTTATAAACTTTTTTTATAAATTTTTTATAAACCTTTTTTATAAAATTTTTATAAATTTCTTATAAATTTTTTGTAAACTTTTTTTATAAAATTTTTATAAACTTTTTTTTATAGACTTTTTATAAACTTTTTTTATAAATTTTTTATAAACATTTTTTATAAATTTTTTAATAAACTTTTAAATAGAATATTTATGAAATTTATATTAAAAAAATAAAAAAATATTTATAAATTTATATTTGAAAAAAATACTTATAAATTTATATAAAAAAAATATTTATAAATTTTACTTTTAAATACGGGAGCACTGCAGGACGCCATTAGACAAAGCAAAAGTCAAATTAACTATTAAAATAAAATGATTAATGTATTAAATGGACATGGGTCCACACAAACAACAATAGTGCATCACTTCTTCTTTTATCACCACATAGGACGAAATTTGTTATGACCACAAGGACTAATTGATTTGATGTGGGAGAGATAAAACCCATATAAAATTAATTTGATGTGGGAGAGATAAAACCCCAAATACACCTATATGGGGTGTTTGGGTAGTAGGACCCTACCTCTAATGGCCAAGAAACCTATATCTGAACACATGACTATTTCATTCTATCATTTGATGTGTCGTATGCATTTTACTTTTTCACGGATTCAATTTTAATATTGCCACACGTGTCATATATATTGTTAGATTTATCTTTAGCTACAAGGGTATGTTTGGCGTAAGTGGCATGGGCTGGAGCTCGGGCTTATATTACAAGCCGAAACTAGAATTTTTATTTCATAAATTGTTTGGCAAATTAGTTTAAGTTGAGGCTTATTATTGTAAAATTACTAAAAATGACATATAATTAAATTAATGTATGTATATATTAGATATTTTTGTGGGTAACTAAGTAATTTGATATAACGGGGAATATTTGGGGCTTATAAAATTTTAGATTCATTTTTTGAAATTTGGGGCTTATGGTGGGACTTGGGCTTATAATTTCAAAAGCCCTTTATAAGCCTCTACATGACAAGGCTTATAGGAGGCTTTTGAAATTTAAGCTCCATAAGCTCCCTATGCCAAACACAGCCTAAGTTTTAAGCATGATAAACATTTATTAAATGCAGTGTTGCAAAAAAGGTTTACAAGGTCGATTATCACCGTCTAGCGGTAATCGGCTACCAACCTTTTGATTTGTGCAAATCGGTCAACAGTGGTCAAATGGTAATCGACTCAAACTATTTACAATATGAGTCCCTACGTTAGAACTACTCTAATATGAGTCCCTCATCCTTTTACACTACCTCAAGTAGAGTGAGGTGGAACATACACTCCACAACTGGACAACTGATTTTGCGATCTACAATCACTACTTTGTGAAAACATTTGCCATGAGCTTTGGTATTAACATATGTGGGTTAATCAATCCTTCCTTCAAGCGATCTCTAACATAATGACAATCCACCTCAATATGTTTTGTTCTATCATGGAAACGAGTTTGCTGACTATGTAAGAGTTGCTTGGTTGTCACAATACAAGTCTATGGTACGCAAATCTTTAATCCCAAATCTTTAAGCAACAAACTAGCCAACTAACTTCATAGCGGTAAGAGCCATGGCTTTATACTCTACTTCTGCAAGGATCTTGCTATCTTGCTTGTTTCTTAGACTTCCAAGATAGTGGTGAATCTCCCAGCAACACACAATAACCAATAGTTGATCTTCGGAAAGGACTGACACCCAATCTGAGTCGAGAATAGGCTTTGAGTTGAACTGCAGAATCCTTAGCTAAGAGAATTCCTTGATTTGGTGACAAATTAATGTATCTTAGAAGATGTTTGACAACCTGCATATGTATTGAGGTAGGAGACTACATAAATTGACTAAACAATTGAACAATACTTTTACTGCACAAACTCCCCACTTACGAATATCCCAAAGGAACTTTCATGTAGACTTATCCTTCCAAATCTCCATGTAAAAGACATGGACACATCCATTTGACATGTGTACCAATCCTTTAAAACTACAGACTAAAAAGATCTCACTGTAACCATTTTAGCAATAGGAGCAAAGGTCTCTTGATAATCTACACCGTACCTTTGTCTATTCCCTTGAACTACTAATATTGCCTTTTTCTTTCCACAATACCATCTGCTTTGAGTTTGGTTTCAAAATCAATGACTGCCAATAGCCTTCTTTGGTGGTAGTTCATTTACTTCCCAAGTACCATTTCCATCCAAAGCATTCAACTCAGAATCCATGGCTTGACAATAACCAAGATCTTTCAACTTCATGAACTGAAACTGGATCATACGTGCTATCAAAGCTTTTACAAAATCTTGAAAATTTGGCAAAAAAGGTGTTTAGCTCACCTGTTTAGCTCTGGGAATATGGGGTAAACATAATCCTTCGCTTAGTAGGCAAGGTAGAAGTCCTAGTATACCTCCTAATCGGCATTTCATGAGTTGGAGTGGAAGGGTATATTTGGTTGTGGTGTTGTATTAGAAATAGAGGTTGCAAACTATGCATGGTAGGTTGTAGACTGTGCAGGGATAGAATTAGTTTTTTTGCGTTGCATATTATACAACACTTCATCATCCAAAACAACAGCAGGACCAAAATGACAAGGTCGAGTAGTAGGAAGTTGTGACAAGAACTGCTGAATACTTTGTGCATAATAAGGAAAAATATGCTCATAAAACACATCTCTAGAACCAAATGATGTATGAGTAATCAAGTTGTAGAACTTATAACCCTTTTGCTTACTAGAATAACAAGAAAAACACATGAAACTCCTCTAGGCTCAAATTTATCAATGTTTCTAGAAGGATTACTCACTACTGCAAAACATCCTATCATCCTCAAATGATCATATGTTGGCTTCTTTTTTTTAACAACACCTCATATGGAGTTTTATCATCAAGTATAGAAAAAGAAGCATATTAATCAGATAGGTTGAAGTTGTAACAAAATCTCTCCAAAATTTCAAAGGAAAATGGGAGTGTAGTCTTGAAGCTCTAGCACTGTCAAGAATATAATTGTGTTTCCTTTCTACTCTACAATTTTGTTGTGGCCTGTCGGCACACGAGGTTTGATGAACAATGCCTAGTTTAGACAGTTAAGTTCCACATCTCCTTTTACAAACTCCAAAGCATTATTAGAACTCGCCGTTTTGACGCTTTTTTCAAACTGGTTAGACACATAGTCCAGAAAGGATTTTAAAGCCATAAAACTATCTAATTTATTAACCAACAAATAAGTCTAAGTTACTCTACTGCAATCATCTACAATAGTCAAGAAATACCAAAATTTGCCACAAGTAGGTACTTTATATGGCCCCCAAACATCAATGTAAATCAGTTCAAATTCATTAGATTTATGAGAAGTACTGAAAGGATATGGTAACTTAGAAATTCAGCCATTGGACAAGACAAACAAGTATCCACATTAGACTTTGATATTGACACTGGAAAATCTTTCATATCTTGCAACTTTGAATTAGAAACATGCCCAAGTCTATGATGCCACAATCTAAATGAGTCTCTATTAAAAGAAATGAATGACTTATAGACATAACTAGTTTACCAAGAGTAGCGATAATTAATGAAGTAAAAACACTATCAACTTCCTCAAGAGTCACATTCACTAGATGATACAAGCTATCTCTCTTTTTACGTCCCCTCACCTTGGTTGGTAATTCCTAAACAACACAAAAATGAGGATAAAATGACACTACACACTGGGCATCTTCTGTCAATTTTGGGACTAGATAACAAATGAAACTTGAAAGATGGAACTACGGAACATCTTTAAGCATCAATCCATTTTTAGTTTAACTTTTCCCATGTCTGAGATAAGAAATATTTCCATTTTGGAAGTTTAATTTGTGGCTTTATTTTTAGCAAATATGGATAAAAAAATTTGGTCATTTTCAGGTGTCGTATGGTCACTAGCACCAATATCATATATCCAGTCCTCAAGCAAATCTAGCATATCTATTTGACTATTAAGACATGTTATACTGCTAAGCTGATGACCAAATACATCATCTGCATCAGCATCACTTCTCACATTCCTCAAACGTTGTTCAAACTGCTGAGATGTGAAACTGATATTGCCACTTTCCACATGTGAAACTGTCTTTGGAGCAACTTGATTCTTTTTTTGACCATTTGGCTTCAACAACTTGTTAGCATTCAATCTTGACTTAGGGTGCCATGCAGGATATCCGCCTTCTCCCAACACTTTTCAGTAGGATGCCATTTAAAACCACAAATAGTACACTTGTCTTTAACAACTTATGATATATAAAGTAGTAGACTAAAAAGAACTTGATCTAAACAACACCCTCTAAGAATCCTCTTGCTGTAAGATAGAATATACATTCTCAATAATAGGTCATGGAACCATCAACAACAAGTGGGTTCTCAAGTTGCTGTAATGATCATCAAGACCATTAAGAAACTGAAAAAGTCTTTGTTCCTCTTTTGTTGATTCAAGCGCATAAGAACATGGTAATTTCAGAGTCACAACAATAGTTGGTAGCACATTCACATTATCAAGCTCTTCCCAAACACACTTCATTTTGTCTCGAGAAAAAAAATTAAGCTAAAATATGTCATAATTTTTAGTTTTTTATATTTTCATCCGAAAGTAAGCTAAAATTATTGTCTCGAGAAAAAACACATATTTTAAGAACATGAATTCACTACACTCCTCAACCAAGTAGACGTAATTGTAATTGAAGAAGCGCGTTCTTTGTCCAAGTGGCGATTGCAGCGCGTTTATCCCTATTAGGGTGCCCATGAGCACGCATCTTCAACATAAAAATGCACAACTTCGGTTATGCGGTGACAAATCTTGGTTTTGTGTTTGTGTGTGATTTTGATTTTGGTTGGATGCATATGTGTTTAATTGGGGTATATTTTGATAGTGAAGTTGGTTGTTTTATTATACTAAGTTGGCAATGAAGTTGATTGTAGAGATAAAAGCCCGGTATTAAATGCAGTCTTGGGGTCTCATTAATATACCCGACCTTAAATATAATTATTTCTCACTAAACTATCATTTCCATATGTTTTTGTTCGCTAAACTATCATTTGATTGGTTAAGTAAACACTACTCTAAACCGCTCTAAAGACAAAGAAGCCTTCCACAAACCACATCACATTCATATCACATCAGCTTCTTCACTTTACCATCTGAGCTAACAAATCAACATCCCATTCCTTTGATACTTTAAGCCTTTAAGGGCATCTACTATCGGAAGTTCAAGAATAAGTTTATAATTGTTGAAAATGTTTATGTTTATTTCAACTATAGTGGATCTTCATATCATGCCTATATGTCATGCAAAAGATCCTAAACCTTGAACCTCTTCATAGTCACAAGAATCAAGATATTTAATGCATGTGTTATGTGAAACAATCACAAAGCTTTAAATTATTTATATCATAATGGAAATAACTTTATTAAACCCAAAATGTTTATAAAATATGGATGTGGCATGAGATATTTATTTTTTAAATCCTTATAAATATTAACAAAAATGGATGCCCTAAGGATATTGTTTAACTCTAGCTAATACTTAAGTTGAAGCTTTATACATTCCATAATAATACTTAATTTGATACTTGAAGAAAACACATTTTGAGTCTTGCGACATTAGACTCGTGGGTGATTAGAACCAATCTTTTTCCCTCTAATATATGGGCAGGTATAATATAATTTTTTTGCTCTAAGCTATATCTCTTATATAATTCAACCAATTCAAAAAGTGTTGAAATTATGTTCAACAAGGTCCTTTTACATTTCATATCACTAATGTCTACATGAAAAGTGTGTTATTTCCCAATTAAAGTCCGGAGAGGAGACTTTAATGTTCAACCAACACATAAAAGAAACTAGAATAAGACTCCCATACATAATGAACCTTGATATAATTTAACAAGTTCAAGAAATGATCTGATTTTTAAATCCACGTATTCCACCCTCTTTTCTTACTACATCTTTTAGCTTCGGAATGATAATTTAATCAGGCACAAAACCTCGGTTGATCATTTCTTCAAGAAAGTTTTCTGCCTCTTGACACTTGTTTTTCTTCAAAAATCTCTAAACAATAACATTGTATGTGAAACTATTCAGCAAACAACCATTTTATTCCATTTTATGAAGTAATTCTTTAGCTTTACTAAATAACCCTTCTCATTAAAACACGCATTATCCACGCTATATGTCTTCATATGTGGTTTCAATCCTTTTAACAAGAGTTCATCAAACAAATCCATTGCCATGTTATGCTTCCCACATTTTCTAAAACCATCAATGGGGTAGTATACAAGCATATATTTTCATTAAATCATTGTTTTCGAGAGAGCGGAAGAGAGCCAATGCGTCAGAACACTCGGAGTTTTTGCACATTCTGTTTAACATTATACTATAAGTAAATACATCTGGAGTCACACCCTTGGCTTGCATCTCATTGAAGAGATCTCTTGCAGCTGTAGGATTCTCCAATTGAAACAAACCTTGCAACATTGTGTTTTAAGTACAAACATTAGGAATCAAACCTTTGTCTGAGATTTCTCGAAATATATTCATGGCCTCATCGATTTGTTTTTTCTTGCAGTATCCATTTATCAAGTTGTTATAGGTGAAGATGTTTGGCCTAAGCTCCTTCTCCACCATGTGATCAACAACTTTCTTTGCCTCATCTAATTCACCACGTAAACAATATCCATCTATTAGTGCACTATAAGCAATGTTGCAAAAATCGGTCAACTTCGGTAGATTAATGTGATTCGTTAATCGACCGAGTACCTTGTCGATTTTGAAAATCGGTCAAAAAATCGACCTAGGATAAAATCGACACTAAGCGGTCAAATGCAATTTGAATCGGCGATTAATGGCGCGAATCGGTAAATCGGCCGAATCGGGCAAATCGGTCATTTTAAAAATAATAATAATTTAGGTATTATACTTAATTTGGGGATCGTATATTTCACTTATAGCAATGGGCATCATGTCAGATGTAGCATTTATTGAGGTTTGGAAACATAGCAGGCTTGGAATCGGTTAAGATTTTTAGTTTGGTCGCCAGAAATACCAAAAATTGCAAAATGCCAATCAGATTAATCACAGATTAATCCGACTTGTGATTACTTTCGTCTGCGGGGGTGGTCGGTAGCGGACTCCGATTCACGATTTTTGCAACATTGACTATAAGTGATTACATCGGGATGTAAACCTCTTTGTTCCATTGCTTGAATAGTAAGCTCTACATCTTTTACTGATCCTTGCTTGCAAAAAGCATTAACCAATATATTATAGGTATGTGTATTGGGAGGTATACCTTTCTCCTCCATCTCTATCAACATTTTTGCTGCCTCAGTCTCTCTACCAAAGTTACATAGACATGAATCAAAGAGGTATAAGTGATAACATTAGCATGGGCCTTTGCGGTCATTTCATTTAAGAGCCGTAGTGCATCATCAACCATTATGTCTTTACAGAGGCTATCGATGATTGTACTATATTTTTCCACACTAAGTTTTCAGGAACCTTTTTCCATAAACCTAAGCAATTCAAGGGCCTTGCTAGTATAACCTACTTTACAAAGCTTACTAATGATGATTCTGTACATAAATTGATCAGGCTGACATACTTTTTCTCTGATGAGTTTCTTGAAAAATTCAACAGCTTTAAACACCCGATTAGCAAGAACAAGGCCATTAATGAAAGTGTTAAGGTAGTTAAATTGGGTGGATGACCTAGCTTGAAGATGGTGGCTAATAAGTAAAAACCATAATTGACTTGCTTAAGGCGGCAATAACAGTTGATAGAGATGCTCATTGCATAGATATCACGAGGAATACCCATTAAATTCATTTGGTTAAAAGGTAACAGGGCGGTCGAATAATGTTTCATCTTAACAATATTCATAATGAGCTTGTTAAATTCAATGATAGAAGGTGGAGGTTTTCTGTGAAGCATTTCATTAAACACTTTGACTGCATCTTTGAGCCTGGTAACTTTCGGAACACAGTTAGAAGCATGTTGTTGATAATTACTCAAGTGACAAGGTGTTAGAATAAGTTGATGGCACATGAGGTGCATGTGTATAGTCTTAAGAGTAGACACATGAGTTGCACGTGACTTACTCCTCAACCATCTCTAACATCTTTTCCCGCCAAAGCCTAGTTTAAATACTTGCATTGTTATAATTCTCATTTAGCTTTAGAAATACAATTCTCTCATTTCCTGTAATCTTCCAACTGTTCTTGTAACCATTCAACACTTTGATAATACAAAATTAGTTTTGGCGGTCTTTTTCTTCATTCTTGATTGCCCAACTGTTTGTAATCCTATAACGGATCTTAATTTATCCCTATTGGTGTCTATCAAGTGGTATTTGATGTGCTACGTGTGTACAAGTTTTAAATTTATAAAGACGATTTACCAATTTTACCAATAACACATACGAGCAAGTGCACTCATCCGTTATAGCAGGATTTTGAAGGTAAGTCGGGATCGTTCGCAGGGATTTATGAGTGAATCAGATTAACAAGCATAAAATCAAATAAGGCAATCGAAAAGGAAATAACGAGAATAGATATAATGAAATTCAGATGATTAAAAACTACACTTGCTTAAACTAGTTTCTTATCCTTGATTAGTATGATTGTGTTAACCTCTTCTTTACATGTTGGTTATGATAATTAGTTGGTGTACTAATCTATTGTTCTTACAAGTTAAACCTTCGTCAAGATTTTAGTTCATAAAAACAAGCATTAAGTTTAACCAATCAATTCAAGTTTCATAAGTTTACTTTCATAAACTTAAACACAAAAACATCCGTTTGTCTTATCAAATTTGCTTAAGAAATGGTCAATACAAAAGGTAGCCGGTTATAGACAAAAGGTCACAATTGATTGTAAACAACTACTCTTACGACCTTTTTAGATGTTTCCAATCAATCCAACTTGATAATCTAAAGCGTTCTTATTACAACCACACTTTAGTTTCTTTGTTTGATCAAGAATAATGGGTAAAAACAATCATCCATAGACAAAATGATTATAACTAGTTGAATAACAATAAGTTCTTTCGACCTTCACAATTACTATCAACTAGTCAAACTTGATTAACAAACTTAAGCACAATTGGATCTTAGAATCAACTTGAAATTGAATTAAAACATGTTAACACAATCATAAACTAATCATACGATAATCAACATCATTTAAGCAAGTGCATAAAGAAACTAGCCACTCATAGCAAACATAAACATAAACTCAGAACTTTGAACATTAGAAAACATGATTAAGAGTCTTACAATAATTGGAATAAGATTACAAATGAATGAGTAATGATTCCTAAAGTATTGGGGTTGACTTCTTCGGGGTTTGACCTCCAAATGTGGACTTCTTGGACCTCCAAACTTTCCTGGACTTCTAATGATGAATTTGAGAGCTAAAAGGAATGTGTTTGATGAGTAGAGAGTCGTATTGAAGTGTGTGATCTCAAATGCTCACAAGAGGTCTCTATTTATACTAGTTCCAAGGCCTAGGGTATTAAATGTTGAACTTAGCCTCAAAGGAGCTAGGAAGGGACTAGAATACACCAAGGGAAGGACCTAGAAATTTTTGGATGCAATGGGGAATCTTAATGGTGAAGAAATAGAAGAACATGCCTCTCCAGCCGATCGGCACCTTGTCCAGCCGATCGGCTGGTCTTTTGACACTTACCCAGCCGAATCGGTTGTGGGCAGCGACCGATCGGCTGGTCCGTCTTCAATGGTCAAATTTGGCACTTTTCTAGCCGAATCGGTTGCGGGCTGCGACCGATCGGCTGGTCTTCCTGAAGGATGGAATATGGACTTTTTGCTTGATTCTGACTTGTAGAGCTTGGTTCTTCATTCAACTTGATCTTCTACAATACTTGAAATGCTGACTTGTGCTTGACATGCTTCAATGAAACGGAAATCTTCTTTTATCGAACATTCTTTAACTTTTCCTTCCATTTCGCTGCACTTGGTTATAAATACTAAACAAACATCTTTTGATGCGATTAAGCACTAAAATCATATAAATATAACCAAATACCATATACAAAAGCACGAATAACGCTACTAAAAACATGTATAATCTGAGCATTATCAGTATCAGAGCACTTTTCTGGCTCTATATTGTCATAATTCATATTCTACATTCATCACAATCATTTTTCCCAGTCCACTTTTGGTGGAGGTTGTTATTTTTCTGATCAACAAATTTGATAAATCAAGAAGTACTACACTGGTACTCTGATTTCTAATCAATAATACTACACTAGTATATTGGTTAGTCGTGTACTATCCGTTCAGAAATAAGACTATTTGTCAAGTATACATTGCGACCACAAGAGCATTAGAGTGCTTAAATCCTCTGCTTTTGGTTGAATGGTTAGTTTTGTTTGACTTGAGAATAGCCAAGAAACGATTATAGTTACTAGTTATTGCTCAATTGAAGAAGTAGGAGTGATAATTAGTAACAGATTCACATCATATTCAAGAAATAGTACACGTGGCAGTTAGTTGAGAATCTTGAAGCAGTTAACAATGGTAGCTACAAGAAATGGTCCATCTACTGGTTCTTCATTGGTTTTTGATGATGAAACAAGAAGATACATAGCAGATCAAATAGCTCAAATGATGAGTGGGGCTATGAAGGCTATGAACACAAGAATGGATCAAATGTCTGGGGAGATCACATGCTTGAGTTTGCAAAAAACTCAAATGGGTGGTACTAATAGAGGAGATTCATTACAGCATACAAGAGTAGCCAAAATTGATTTCTCGAAATTTTTTGGTGAAGATGTAAGAGGGTGGCTATTTAGATGTGAACAATTGTTCTTGATTAATTAAGTGGCTGAGATTGAGAAGGTAAATCTTGTTTCTATTCACCTTTATGATAAGGCTTTGTTATGGCATACATAGTTTCTCAAGATTCATGGAGGATTTGTAGATTGGGTAGTGTACAAACAGGCCATTTTGGAAAGATTTGGTAGTGTTTATGATGACCCCATGTCTGAACTAAAGAATTTGAAGTATGAAACTACTGCTAAGATTATGAAGATGCTTTTGATAATATTTTGAGTAGGGTAGAGATAAGTGAAGCACATGCCATGAGTCTGTTCTTGGGTGGGTTACCAACTGAATTGGCTATGAGTGTCAGAATGTTCAAGCCAAAAACATTAGCTGATACTTATTGTTTGACAAACCTACAAGAGGCCACTCTTAATGCAGTTAAGAAGAAAAATAAGAGTACTTTTGTTCCTAACAATTCAAGATATGGTCAGGTTTCTACTAGCACTTTTAACAAGCCTTTGTTGCCAACCCCAAATACTCCAGTTGCTAAACCAAACACTCCAGTTGCTGATAACAATAGGAGATTGACACATAAGGAGTATGCAAAAAAAAGAGCCAATAATTTGTGTTTTTACTATGATAAAAAATATTGCCCCTGGACATAAGAGTAGTGGTCAGTTGTATTCTTTGGTTTTAGTGCCTGATTTAGAAAATGAAAGGGGTGTCATTTTTGGAGATAGATGAAACTGTGGAAGAAGATTTGATTGATTTGCAGTCACAACCATTGATCTCACTAAATGCTCTCACTGGTACCACCAATTTTCAAACCATGAGCGTTCTTGGTACAGTTGGTAAGCATACACTCCACATTTTGATTGATTGTGGGTCTACACATATTTTTTTGGATAAAAATATGGCTAAACAGATAGATGGTGTCACCAAAAGTACATGTCCATTACTAGTTACAGTTGCAGATGGCAACAAGTTGGTTACTGATGCAGAGTGTAAAGGATTCAAGTGGCATTTTGGTACTACTCCTTTCACTACATATGTGATGTTGTTACCTTTGGGGGCTATGACATGGTACTTGAAATTCAATGGTTAGCTACATTGGGGGAGATAGGTTGAATTTTGGTGAGTTGAGTATGATTTATAAATATAATAATCAAAAGGTTTTGCTTAGAGGAACTCACAAGTCTAATATGGATTGGTTGAAGACCAAAGCTTCTGACAAAACTGTGAGACAATCATAACTACATTCTATGGCTCTTTGTGTATATCCTAACTATGCAACTACTTGTATGCAAATGGAGGGTAATGAGATGGAAACAAACCCATAGATTTACAAGATTGTGGAGAAATTTGCAGATGTGTTTCAAGTTCCTATTGAATTTCCACCTAAGAGTGATCATGATCACAGAATTCCATTGGTGGAAGGTGCTCAACCAGTGAATGTTAGACCATACAAACACCCTCCAACATAGAAAGATGCTATTGAAGGCATGATGAAAGAGCTTTTGGAAGCAGGAGTGATAAAGAAAAGCAATAGTCTTTTTTCTTCACCCATCGTTATGGTTAAGAAAAAAGACAATTCATGGAGGATGTGTGTAGATTACAAACACTTGAACAAACAAACCATCAAAGACAAATTTTCAATAACAATAATAGAAGTGTTGATAGATGAATTGCATGGGGCTCAATTGTTTACGAAACTCGATTTGAGGTCTGGTTACCATCAAATAAGGATGAATGATAAAGATGTGGAAAAAACAACATTTAGAAATCATGAAGGCCACTATGAATTCCTGGTTATGCCATTTGGATTGACCAATGCTCAATCTATCTTTCAGTCTCTCATGAATGAGGTATTCAATTCTTACTTGAGGAAATTTGTACTTGTGTTCTTTGATGATATACTCATTTATAGCCAAACTATGGAGGACCACTAGTTACATTTGGAGACTGTGTTGGAAACAATGAGGCATCACAAATTATATGATAAGGAAAGTAAGTGTGTGTTTGGCACTGATAAAGTTGAGTACTTGGGTCATGTTATTTCTGCCATAGGAGTAGCTACTGACCCTGAGAAGGTGAAGGCAATGTCTAATTGGCCTGTGCCTACTAATGTGAAGCAACTCAGGGGGTTTTTGGGTCTCACAGGCTATTATAGAAGATTCATACAAGGGTATGCTAGCATTAGTCAAACAGTTACTCAAGAAGAATAGTGTTTTGTGGACTGATGAGTCTCAATCAGCTTTTGATAAGCTCAAGCATGCCATGGTTAAGGCTCTAGTGTTGAGGTTACCTGATTTCACCAAGGAGTTTACCTTGGAAACTGATGCATCAGGGGTGGGATTAAGAGTTGTATTGTTACAAGAAGGGCATCCTATAGCTTTTCGTAGCAAAACACTTTCACCCAAACACCAGCTTATGTCTCCTTATGAGAAAGAATTCTTAGCCATTGTATATGCATTAGAAAAGTGGAGAGGTTACTTGTTGGATAGACATTTTAAGATTAAAACTGACCATTTTAGTCTTAAGTACTTATTGGATCAAAGGATGTCTACTCCTGCTCAATTGAAGTGGTTACCAAAGTTAATGGGGTTTGATTATGAAACTCAGTACAAAAAAGGTGTGGAGAATGTCACAGCTGATGCACTATCAAGGCTTCAATATTCTAGTGAACTATTCAGTTTGGTTACTTCTTCAATGATTACTGATTTGTACAACAAAATTGTGACCAGTTGGGATTCAGATGAGAAGCTCAAACAGGTCATTACATAGTTGAAGAATGGTCAAACTGTAAAAGGGTCTTATACATGGTCTAATCAAGAGTTAAGGAGAAAAGGAAAATTGGTGGTGGGCAATGATCAAGAGTTAAGAACATAATTACTCAAGCACTTTCATGCAGGGTCAGTTGGAGGTCATTATGGGGTCAAGACAACAACTAGCAAAATTTGCAGTGTGTTTTATTGGAAGAAGTTAAGGAAACATGTCAAACAAATGGTGAGGGAATGTGATACTTGTCAAAGAAATAAGTCAGATTTGGTTGCTTATCCAGGACTCCTACAACCATTGCCTATGCCAGCTACTATTTGGTCCAGCATCTCAATGGATTTGGTGGAAAGTCTGCCTAAATCCTAGGGTAAGACTGTCATATTTGTAGTAGTTGATAGGTTGAGCAAGTATGCACATTTTATGCCCCTTGCTCATCCTTTCACTGCTACTGATGTTGCACAAGTATTCTTGGACAACATCTACAAATTACTTGGGTTGCCACACACTATTATATCAGACAGGGATAAGGTCTTTTTGAGTACCTTTTGGAAATAAATGTTTAAGCTCTTACAAGTAAAGCTGCACATGTCTACATCATACCATCCTCAAACTGATGGCCAAACTGAGGTGGTTAATAGATGCTTAGAGTGTTATCTGAGGTGTATGACAGGAGAGCAACCCAAACATTGGATGGGATGGTTATCCATGGCTGAATGGTGGTACAACACCAATTACCATTCTGCAATCCATACTACTCCTTTTGAAGGGCAAACAGAACAAGTTATCTCTAAAATACTCTGTACCTTTTCAAGTGCAGGCTAAGATTGGACATGTTGCTTATAAGTTTAAGCTACCAGATTCTTCTCAAATCCATGATGTCTTTCATGTGTCAAAACTAAAAAAATGTAGAGGTGTGGTGACTCAAAGTGGTAGTTTACCAGTTTGTGGTATGGATGGTACTATGTTAGCATAACCCATAGCCATAATAGAAAGAAGGTTGGCTAAGAAAGGCAACACAGCTGTGGTCTTTGGGCTTGTACAATGGTTAAATGGGTCAAAGGAGAATGCTACTTAGGAACCCATTGAAGAAATTCAGAGAAAATTCCCCTCTTTTGTCGTTTGATCTTGAGGACAAGATCAATTTGAGGAGGATGGATTGATAAGTACTCAAGTGACAAGGTGTTAGAATAAGTTGATGGCACGTGAGGTGCATGTGCATATTCTTAAGACTAGACACATGAGTTGCACGTGACTTACTCCTCAACCGTCTCTAACATCTTTTCCCGCCAAAGCCTAGTTTAAATACTTGCATTGTTATAATTCTCATTTAGCTTTAGAAATACAATTCTCTCATTTCCTATAATCTTCCAACTATTCTTGTAACCATTCAACACTTTGATAATACAAAATTGGTTTTGGCGGTCTTTTTCTTCATTCTTGATTGCCCAACTATTTGTAATCCTATAACGGATCTTAATTCATCCCTATTGGTGTCTATCAGTTGTTTGACAAAGAAGAATCTTACATTCATCAAAGGGTAGATTGAATTATTACGATAACAAATGGAAGTTCTGAGGCACAACATTTTCAGAGATTGCTATCACTGTGTTAATTGGTATGTTTCAAAATTGAACCAGTAGACAAGAAAAACATGTTTTAAATAACGTTCAAATACGTCATAATTTTTAGTTTTCTATATCTTCATCGGAAAGTAAGCTAAAATAATTGTCCAAAAAAAAAGTTACTCTCTCTAACAGATTATTGTCTCGAGAAAAAAAGCACACATTTTAACAACATGAATTCACTACACTCATCAACCAATTAGACCATGTGTAATTCCACAAAGAAGACGCGTTCTTTGTCAAAGTGGCGATTGCATGACGCGTTCATCCCTATTAGGGTGCCCATGAGCACGCGTCTTTAATATAAAAAATGCACAACTCGGTCGTGCAGGCGACCAATCTTGGTTTTGTGTTTGTGTGTGATTTTGATTTTGGTTGGATGCATATGTGTTTAAGTGGGGTATTTTTAGTAGTGAAGTTGGTTGTCTTATTATACTAAGTTGGTGATGAAGTTGATTCTTGAGAGATATAGCGAAGTGGCGGTATTAAATGCGGTCTTGGGGTCTTATTAATATACCCGACCTTAAATATAATTATTTCTCACTAAACTATCATTTCCATATCTCACCACGGCAGGATTGGGTATGTTGTTCACTAAACTATCATTTGATTGGTTAAACAAACACTACTCTAAACCGCTCTAAAGACAGAGAAGCCTTTCACAAACCACATCACATTCAGATCACATCAGCTTCTTCACTTTACCATTTGAGCTAACAGATCAACATCCCATTCCTTTGATACTTTAAGCCTTTAAGAGCATCTACTATCGGAAGTTCAAGAATAAGTTTATAATTGTTGAAAATATTTTTGTTTATTTCATCCATAGTGGATCTTCATTTCATGTCTATGTGGCATGCAAAAGGTCCTAAACCTTGTACCTCTTCAGAGCATCCACAATGATTGACCTTTTAAGTAGGTTTATAACATGTCAAATCATTAATTCATAAAGGGATAATGACAAAAAAATTCATCGAACTTGACCACTTCTACAATTGTGTGTAGCCAACTATTTTTTTTCATTGTAACACAAACCTGTTGATTTTTTGTTATTGTATGTACGCTTTCCAGCGTGTCACAACACTTGGACTGCCAGCGTGTTTAGGTGTTACACATGTACTACCACCGTGTCAACACTCTTTTTTTTACCCCTTTTTTTGTCATTTTATACCCCACGTATCCCAACCACACATTTATTAACACAAACCCTTATTCCAATTTCACCTCAACCACACAAAACTGAGTATGAGATCTTTATCATCTTCTTCAAGATCCAATCGTATGACCTTGCAACAACTCATCAATGCAACTCATTGTTGGTGTCCTTTGCCTATCGAAGAACAAGTTTCATGGGCCATTGATAACCCCAAGAAGATTAAAGGCTTTTCCTATTTATGTAAGAACTTTGTACTTTTCGTTTTTTGGTTTTAATAGATTGGATTTGTTTTATTTTGGATACCTGTTGAGTTTTCTTGTATGTGTGATAGGATGAAGATGAAAAAAGTAAGTTTTACGGGTTCTTAGATCCTGAGCTACCAAGTGACTACTACAAAGTTTTGTTTTTCGAGTTAAATGAAGAAAACAAAAGGTTGAATAACATGCTTAAGAGAAGAAAATCCACTCAAGCTTCAAGTTTGGAAATGGGTCAATTGAAGGAAAATGGTTAGTTGAAGGAAGAATTGACTTTAATAAAGTCAAAAGTTGGAGTGTATGACAAACTTGTAGTTGTGTTTAGTTTCTTTGTTCTTTTGATATGTTTTGTTGTTGCAACTTAGTTTTGTGCATTGACACTTGTGGTTAGTTTATGTTATTTTGGTAGGATGTGTTTTGGTACTGTGTGACATCTAGAATCAATGTATCATCCTACAGCTATATTATGTAGCATTGTAGTCTTCACTCTTTATTTTGTGTTTATAATCACTCTTTAAACATTTTAATATCATACCATATACTGATGCACAAAAAATAGTTAACATAAGATACAAACTACACTTGATATTCATCATTTCCAAATGGTAAATTGTCAATACATCCTAATGCCCATAATGTACAAAACTGGGCATTAAAGTGACATCAAACTGCATCACTTAGTAGTTTTAAGTTGCATACTTACATGACAGTTACCCAAATTCCAAATTACATCTAAGTGCACAACATATAGGTACAAAAGAAGTGCACAGAGTTAAAACATTAGTTATATATATAACTTCTAATTGTTCAAGTCCAAAACATATAGATACAAAAGATGTGGACATACTGATATTTCATTTCAATCCAGAGTGTGAGGTCTGTAATTTGAGCTACCAATTTCTTGGTGATTCTTTGAAAGTTTCTTCTTGAGGATTCTTTCATTTTTTTCTCTTGTTCTTGGTATCACAAAGTTCTTCCTTGCTCTTGGAGTTGCTTGTTCTGCCATTGGAGCTGATGGTGTGTCATTTGAGCTGATGGTTATGCCACTGGAGTTGCTGTCTGTGATGCCTGAGTAGGTGCATCATGAGTGTAAAAAGTAGATGTCTGAGAAGGTGCATCATCATTTTGAGTCTGAGAAGGTTCATCAATTGGAGCATACATACTATATGTTTCACCAATACCAAACCATCTTCACAACCTTGAACTAGAAAAAAAACCTACCCTTTCCCCTTTTACTTGATCCCCTTTGCACTATCCCTCTTTGCCTCAGACTGTCAACAAAACTTACCTTTTTCCTACTTATCTTTGAGGGGGTTTAGGTGGTAACACAACTGTTGTCTATGATGTCTGACTAGGTCCAACATCCGTTGAAACACATGGTGGTACTACTGGTTCATCAACAACTGGTGGAATTGGATGAAAACCTGGAATTGGAATAGATGGTGGTACCATGGGATACTTTATCAACTATTGAGTTAACTTTCTTAGGTCTACCTTTCTTAGCTGGGGATTTAGGTGGTATAACAACAGCTGGATTCTTGCAACCTGGTTTGTTATAACCTTTTTGCAAACAATTTTGACAAGTCATTTGAATTCCAGTCTTAGGAACTTTGTTTGGGTTTTAGTTTTCATGAGGGGCTCTAATTCTCTTTTTTTTTTGGCCTACCAGACATCTTTTTTGGTTTAGGAGGCAATACCCTAGACCAGTGGCGGAGCCAGGAAAACTGAACACGGGGGGCAATTTTTTTTCCCGCAAAAGCAGAGTACGAAAAAAGTTCAACAACAAAATATAGTAGACTAGATTACAAATAAAAATATAGAAGTTTTCGATGAGGAAAAAGTATTTATATTAAGAAAATAAGCTATAGAAATATTCAAGGTTTTGTAATAAGCGTGTTGGGGCAATAGAAAAAAGATATTGCAGCACATTTTTTCACGTTTCTAAACATTTTTGTGACTCACTTCGTAAATTGTTCGAAATTCATGTCAACGACGGAAGCTCAATGTTTACTGAAAATATTATGAAGATACCAATGGATACTGTTTTCTTAGATATATACGTTGTAAGCATCGCAAGTTCCATTCATATACTCAGCTATATTCGTTGTAAATATTAAGATACCAATAGAGTTAATATGTTATTTTGACATAGATAGTAAAATACTAAAATGTTACTGTATTATTAAAATGTATATATTATAACAAATTTAATAAATTATTTATAAACTCTTGGGTACCCCACTTCCTCATCCCCAACATCTTACTTTCCCCACTCCCTATGGCTCCATTTTTTCCGATCTTTAAAACTGTGGAAAACATTTCACCTCCCTTTTGACTCTTTTATTGTTTGTCCTCAAAAGTGCAGAGGGCACTCGGATAGTTTTGCTGAGGGCATTCAGTTTTCTTTCTACGATTTTGATATTTTTTCCTACTTAATATGTGTCTTTGCGAGAGCTTCGTCGGGGGCATCTCCCCCCACTACTCACCATGTGGCTCCGCCCCTGCCCTAGACATCTCTCTACAGTCTGACCAAAAGTTTACTCCATCTACCGGAAGTAGGTATTGATGATAAGTAGCATAAAACATATGTTTTCTAAAACAATCTGGGACATAGGCTTCTACCCTCCTATTCAATTTGAAGATAAATGCAATGGCAGACCTGATAGTTGCCATATCCTACAGCTACATGTTCTATGTTCTTCATCTACTCCATAAGCTTCTGATCCATTTCTCACTTCAAAAACAGCTCCACCAGCCGGGATAACATGCCAAAACCTCAAAAGGATATGTGTAAATGTAATTAGTCTTTGTTGATCTTTAATGATGTAAATTTATATGTAAATGTAGATGCAGCTGTAAATGTAAATTAACTTTGTTGATCTTTAAGGTATTCCAACCTTTTCTGAATGTTCGGACAAATGTCAGTGTCTTCTTTCCATTTTTCCAACATCTTCCTCATCGTATTCATTCTCTCCATAACTATGACCCTCATTGCTTCCAGCATTGTAATTAATGGTTCATTTCTTACTCTTATTAGCACAGAGTTAAAAAACTCACTAAAACCATTTTCTACAGCCTCAGAGTTGTTACCTATATGAAAATAGGCTCTTGACCAAGTTTTGGGATCCTTATCTAGTAGATACTGATATGCATTTGGATTGGCCCTTTTCATCTTGTCCATTATCTTGTTGAAGAGTCCAGGGTAACTAGCTTTAGAGGCAGCCCAGAATAAGTTTCTGAACTCAACACCACCATATTATTTTCTAAACCCCTCATAAATGTGTCTAGCACATTGCCTGTGTTCCGCATGTGGCATCACGTCCTTTACAGCTTCAATCAATCCCTGCATTTACATATTACATAGTTAAAAATGAATTCATTATAAAAACATATCACATAATTTCATTTGTTAGGAAAAAATACAGTCAAAACATAGTTACCTTGTGTTGGTCTGAGATCAGTGTTAACCCATTTCCAGTTGGGTAACCAATATCTTCTCCAAGTAACTCCAAAAACCATGTCCAATTATCCTTGCTCTCTACATTAAACACAACCCATGCTACTGGAAATATGTGGTTGTTTCCATCTCTAGTAATTGCCGTAAGGATTTCCCCAACATTTGGCTTTTTAAGGAAACATCCATCTAAAGCAATTACCGGTCTACATCCCCTCTTCCATCCCTCTTTCAGTCCATTAAAGCAGACATAAAATCTATCAAAATAGGTTTTCTCATCTGGATTCACTGTAACCCCAACCCTAACTGTTGAACCCTCATTAGAATCTAATATAGCCTTAGCATATGACCTTATATAAGCATAATGATCCTCAACAGTTGTTTCCGCTTCATTCAATTCCCAGCCTTTTGCATACCTACATAGTGATAGACTTACACTGCACTTATATTTTTTCATCACTAAATCTGCAATTTCATGTAACTTAATATCTGGATTCATCCTAATCTTACTGCCAAAATGTTTACCAATCTACTTATAGCTCACTAAAGTTCCATACTTAAAATCTCTAGTACAAGTATGGTTATCCTCAAGAGACATTACTTGAAATGATTTCTCACCTTTCAGTTCTTTTCCGTAACACCTCCATGGGCATTCAGATCCTTTACCTTTCTTCTCACTTGGATATCTTTTCCACTTATTTCTCTTCCCCTTTTCTGGATCCTTGAGCCTCTCTGGCTTAACCCACACTTAGCTATTACCTGGGTTTTTGAGCTTCTGTAAAACCATAGAGAAAATCCATTTGCCAAAGCATAAAAAGTCAAGCAATCCCTAAAATGAGCAGCATCAACATACTTTTCACCAACCTGAAATCAAAAAGCTCTGTTAATTGGAATCAATGAAACAATGCATACAAATCTATATAATTAAACACATTACCTTTGGTTTCCTCATTTTCCAATGTGTATCCACATCATGAATAGGATACTTGTCCAGCTTTGTTTCAACTAATGTAAATGGATCTTTAAGATCAGCATCATCTTACCTCAAGTTCCTCATCAAATCATCCATGAATTCCTCATGTTCCATTACTGTTGCACTGTCACCATCATTATAACTTATATATAGTCTAGAACTGCTCTCACATCCATCTTTATCAGAACATGATCTCTGCTTAGATGTCTTGGGGGCCTTCTTTTCCTTGGATTTTCTATTCCTAAGTTCAATTAATTCATCTTCACCTTTTGACAAGTAGTCTACAGACTTATCAGAGTATTCACTCTCAGTATCACTATACATTGAGTATTTCCCTCTTACTTCTAATTCACTATCACTGTCACTAGAATCATGATCCATAACACTTGGGTTCACATTTTCTTGAATCACAATACCATTACCCTTTCTAACCACATGCTTTATTTTCCGTACTTTACCTTTATATTTCATAATACCCTTACCCTTATCTACTGGCTTTTTACCTTGTGCATCAGAATGATCAACCACCATTTCATCAGAATGGTCAGCAACCACTTCATCAACATGATCAACAACCACTTCATCAGTCATAAGTGGTGCATCAGAAGGATCAACAACCACTTTATCATTCATAAATGGTGCATCAAAATGATCACCAGCCACTTCATCATTAACATGTGTTTCAGTGGTAAGTTGTCTCCTAACTGTTCTAGGTTTTAGTGGTGCATCAGAATGATCAACAACCACTTCATCATTAATTTGTGTTTCAGTGGTAAGTTGTCTCCTAACAGTTCTAGGCTTAAGTGGTGAATGTAGGTGTCGTGCTTCTTCCTCAGCCCATTCAACTAGTTCATCCCATGACATATTCCCATCATCCTTTTTCCTAATCCCATTAATCCTAAGTTTAGATGTGGCCTCATCACAAGAATCCTCAAAAAACAAGTTTGGAATGTAATATTCATCCAACTTTTGAGGAATGTGTGCCAAATACATGTTTAATATCCCATAAGTTTAAGCAAATCCATACATTGCTTCCAATTCGACATCACCTCCAATTATTTTCATCCCAACATCTAACTCACACTCTGGTAACTTAAAACACATGGCATAAAAAGTTATTTCAAGCTTCTCTTCTAAAAACTTACGTAAACTTTGATACTCAAACAACTTATCTTTTCCAATCCTCATCTTATTAACATCTCCGTTTTCATACCTTAATGGTGAGAAATAGAACACTCCATCAAAGAGGTAGGCATCTTAAGGTGCCATCCTGTAAAAAAATTATATTTATATATTCAATAACTGAAACCCTAAACACCATGCACATGAAAACAAAAATAAAACAATAAATTAGTGTAGGGGACCAATAGAATATACTATATATTACCTTTTGCCCACATCAATTTAACAAAAGCACTACAAATGATGATGAATTTAGTACTATATTAAATTAGGGTTTGTGGGGCAAAAGGAAAAGAAAGAGACAGATGATCGATTAAAGTATGTGTGTGAAAAAAAAGTGTTGGGTTGATTTAGGGTTATCTTATATGTGTAGTTAAAAAAAAGTAGTGTTGACACGGTGACAGTACATGTGTAACACCCAAACACGCTGGGAGTCCAAGTGTTGCGACATGCTTGAAAGCGTACATACAATAACAAAAAATCAACAAGTTTGTGTTACAATGAAAAAAAAATAGTTGGCTACACACAATCGCAGAAGTGGTCAAGTTCGATGCATTTTTTTGTCATTATCCCATTCATAAACTATAAACTTATTACCACTATGTATAAACCTTTTATAATTATATCAAATGTTCAAACATAACACATGCATTAAATTATGAAAAGGTCTAGGATCTTGGACTTTTTCACGCCATATAGATATAAACCACAAGTTCACTATGGTTGAAATAAAAGATAAACCTTTTCATAGCTTTTAGACCTTTTTATAAACCTCTTATAGTGGATGCCCTCATAGTCTCAAGTCAATATATTTAATGCATGTATTATATGAAACAATTACAAAGCTTTATAATTTTTGTATCATAATGGAGATAAGTTTATTAACCCAAAAGGTTTATAAAATATGGATGTGACATGAAATATTTAATTTTTAAAGCCTTATAAATATTAACCAAAGTGGATGCCCTAAAGACATCGTTTAACTCTAGCTAATACTTAAGCTGAAGCTTTATACATTCCATAATAATACTTAATTTGATACTTGAATCAAACATATTTGGAGTCTTGAGACATCAGACGCGTGGGTGATTATAACCAATCATTTTCCCTTTAATATATGGGCAGATATAGTATTATTTTTTGATCTAAGCTATAGATTTAAGATCATTTGAGGACAAAAGATTATTTACATACCAAGGGATCAATCTTCACCATTCATTTTTATTTGATCTAATGGATGAGATTAATCCTAACAATTTAAAAAACCACTTTCATCCTCTCTTTTCAAGTATTAATAAATAATAACTTTCAAACCGTTAATCGTTAAGCGGAAAAAAAAATATCATTGCGACGAGCATTTAATTATCTTTCTATAGATAGGCACTTTGATATACTTTCGACAATTTTTTTTCTTCGTATTTTTCACCTTTTTTTTTAAGTTTTTTCATTTTTTTACGTTACTGAAATTTGCATTAAAAAATCATATATGATTAAACACAAATTTGAATATCACATGTGATATTAGTGTTATATCATATATGATATTAGTGTTATATCATATATGATATGTAATATCACATGTGATATTAGTGTAATATCACATATGATATACATATCATATCGCATGTGATATCACATATCATATATGATTTAACACTAACATCACATGTGATATTCAAATTAGTGTTTAATCATATATGATTTTGTTCATACAAATTTCAAGTAACGTAAAAAAAGACGAAAAAACGTGAAAAAACGATTTTTTTTTCTTTTTTCGAAAGTATATCAAAGTGCCCGTCTATACAAAGATAAATAAATGCTCGTCGCGACAGTGTAAATATTTTCTCTTAACGATTAACGGTTTAAAAGATATTTAAATTACAAAAAATAGGTGAAATAATAAAATGCTTTTAATCTCAGCCATTGATTTCTTTTTAGATAGATGGTGGAGATGAGTCCCTTGGTATGTAAGAAAAGTTTAGTATATAAAATAACTCTCCTCCTAAGAGCATACACAACAATAACCTGAGTTATTTCATAACACCGTACACGTCAGCGCCACATCAGCTTTAACATTTCACCTTAACATCCCAAAAAAACACCCACAACAATAACATCCCAATAACATCAATAACATTTCATATTTTCAATTTCAACCCCTAAACTAAAACAAACACTTCATTTATTAAACTAAACATATCATTAAAATTGAAAACATATTACAATACGAGATTTAAAAAAAAAAAGTTACAACGAAATAAAAAAACACACTGCAAATAAAACGTTACAACAAATTAAAGGAAATGACAACAATACAATCTACTGACGAGGTTTCAAGTTATATTTTTTGATGATTCGGTCTTTTTCGTCATTGATCCAAGCCACGACATTTGGATCTTGCCCTGCAGTATCCGTCATCAAAAACTTTATCTCTTCCAACCTTGTTATTGTGAGATCCTTTTCCTGCTGGGCCCGATACGCCGCTGCGGCGGTTTCACATTTCATACGATACTCGTTTGCCATAGTTTCTGTGAAATAAGTTGACGTGCTCGTTCCTCCAGTGCTTGCTCCCCCAATACTTGTCGTGCTCTCTGATCTTGCTTTCTTGGTAGCACGTTTCTTTCCCATGGGGCAAGGTTGTTCATCATGACCAAACAAAGCCTCGTTTGTTTGGCTTGGGACTTCGCCGGTTAAATCAACCGGTTCCGGCATGTCCCATTTCTTATATTGACGTAAAACCTCCCAAGCGTCATCGAGACCAAACAGTGCTGCTTTGGTTTCCTCACGATACCATTGCTTTGCCCGTTTCATCACATCCAGCTCACTTTCCCCGCTTCGTTGATCCCGTTGCGCACGTCTGTAACAAGAGTTGAACTTTGTGCATATGCAGTTCAACGTTTTCCACTTGCTTGACATCATATCCTTGTTGCGCCGTTGAAAGTTGTTTCTATTGAACTCATTTCTGACCCGATACCAAAACGTATCTCTGGGTTGGCACTTTCCAACTTTCGGATCCTCCGAAACAGCTATGTAACACCTTGCAACTAATGCTTCCTCTGCTGGAGTCCAACGCCCAGAACGACAACTTCCCTTCATCAGAATCAATTGGTTCGGGCTCGGGGTCTTTGGATTTTTTTGATTTTCGCTTAATACGACCTTTTTCTTTTTTTGGAGGAGACGTAGGTGTCTCAGCAACATCATGTGTTTCAGTTTGTGATTGTTGTGTGAATTGTAGGTTTTGAAAGTTGGAGTTTAATGTGCTTTGTTGGTGTTGTTGTTGATAAAAGAGATATTGTTGATGTTGTTGCCACATTTCTTGGCTCGAGAAGCCTAGTGGGTTGGGATGAGACATGTTGGGGTTTGAAGATGAACCCGCGTTCGGGTTAGATTGTAGGATCGTTATTTTATTGTGTTGATGATTCGGGTGGTCTTGGGAGATCAAAATACATGTTTTCCATTTTAGAGAGAGAAAGTAGAGAGAGAGGGTGTTCTTGCTAGAGGTTTACTCAAATGTTGAATGTTAGATTATGAGAAGCACCACCCCTTCCATGGATGGAAGGGGTATTTATACTTACACAATACACGACCTCCTATCGGCCTGTGGATCAGGTATACAGTGGGTAAAGACCCGTCCTTCCTCCACGGAGTTGCACTAAGCTATACTACGCTACAAACTAATAAATAAACTACTAAATAACGTGACTAACGACAAGTCTACGAGCTAAATTAAGCTAGATAACATTTGGGGTGACCGACTCTTCACTGTGGAATTTTCTAATTCCTAACAATCTCCCCCTAAGGGAGGTCACCCCATGTTTTACATTTCAAATCCTAGCATTCTATTCTTGTCATTGTTCTTGAGCTCGTAGACTTCAATTCTTCATTTCAACAATCTTTGTGCTTTTGTAGCGATTCTTCAAAGTCCGCATTGATTTGTACTTTTAGTGGAGGCCTTTAGCTGATCCACATCTTTGATGATCTTCGAGCTTTCATTGAGATCATCAGCCACAGGAAATCTCTGGATCACCCTTTATTGTGTTGCCATCATGTGAAGTTGTGACTTTCGGACCGACATGCTCACACTTTTGAATCATGACATCTTTCCATCAGAGTAGCGGAAGCTTTACTGGCTCAAGATATTTGCAGCAGTAAGCGTAAACATAGTATAAAAATATCGATCCGTGTTATGTAGATATGCACCAGTCATGATTTCTTCAGATTAAGTGTGGATGCTGTGAGCATGCGGCTTTGGATTGCCTCAATTCGATCAGCTGCAATCGTCGGGGTGTACCTACATACGACATTAGCAATAAAGCGCCGAAAGTGTCTTTGATCACTTTCGTTGAATTGAGGTACACGGCCTACGGTTCCCCGTTGATCAGTATAAATACTGCCTAATCGGTAGGATTCCTAAGAATCTCCTTGACAGGTTTCGCACTGTTCTAGCCGTTCTCAAACCCGAACGTCTCAAAGAAGACAACACGGAGTGAGTGAACCAACGAATTGAGATTCACCGATTGATGAAAAATGATTTGAAAAACAATCGCGTATTGCTTGAAGAAAGAGTTTTGCAATACGACGAAGGTTTTATGAGAAAGATCAATTTTCAATCAAAATACTTTTTGTATAAGAGAATGAGTACACATTCGACGTGCTAGCGAAAAGAAGAGATTCGCACATCGAACGGTTTTTCTAAAAGTATTTTTCAATCAGAGATACTTTTTGAATTTGAAATGAATACACATTCGACGTGCTAGAGAAAAGAAGGTTTGCACATCGAACGGTTTTTCCAAAAGCATCCGTCAATCCATTTCCTGGACCAAGGTTGATTCACGAGTGAATCGCCCCATCGTTTCTATCCAGTTGTCACATGGTTGATCTATAGAATAGATCTCACATGCCACCTACCAGGAGCTTGTTTGATGTTGGCTCCAGAAGGCTTTCCATCTTCATTGTGAATATGTAAGCATATCACTCAGATGTTCTGGCAATACCACAAGGATAATGCGTAGGACTCTAAATATATACTTACTTTCCACATTGTGTGAAACAGCAAGTCTTCATTAATTTTGTGTCCTAATGAGATATTGTGGATGATCTCTTGGCTCTAGACTCAATTGTGCACATTTGGTTCCTATGCCGGAGACTAGGGAGAGGGTCTCCTTCTTCAATATCAACAATCTCTAAGAGAAAGTCGATAGATTATGTCGGTTCCCCGTGAGAATGAAACAAGCCCTTTTAAGAGGAACTTGAGTAGCTTGGGAAGTTTAGTGCAGTGCGTCACTGGGTCCATGACGTCTTGTCTTCAATACCAGTGTTACCTTAGTAACAACCAGTAGCATATGAATTGAACCCGGTTTCTGCCCTAAGGTTGAATTGATGGAGGGCTATTTCTTTTCACCCTTTTCTCATTCATTTCTTTTTCATTCTTCAACCCCTTTAGTGCTTACCGAGACTTCATTACTAGAACCTTGTTGGGTTTATTCCAGTACTAGCTCAGTCTCAGTCTGCACTCTTCCCATTCCTCACTTTTCTCCTTTTTTCATCATACCTAAGGACTCTACACTATCTAGTGGATTGTCCCTGGGTAGATCCCTCCGGCTCTGGCGGGATCGTGGGAACGAATACCTAACCTAACCATCCTTATAACACCATGCATAAAGTAAATTGGTCGGTCTTTTGGTATTGTTCTTTCCTTCATGAAACCAATCGAAAAATCATTTGGAAAAACAATCAAGGTACTTGTGATACGAGATCAAAGCATTTTGTACCTTAATAGTTTTGATCATTTTAGAAATGCTCCCCCTCAACATGTGCATATGATTTAAAATTGTTTGGCACATGGAGGCAAGAGTTCTTTGAAATAATTTCTTTGAAATAATTTCTTGATCACAATTTCCTTAGAAAAGGCCATTTGAATTTCTTTGGTAAAATTCTCCCCCTCAATATGTGCATAGGATTTTTGAAATCATTTTTATCACATAGAGGCAAGAGTTCTTTTGAAGCACATCCACAATCACAAAATCCATTAAGAAAACCATTTGAAAACACAATCAAGGTACTTTATAATCTCTTTTAAAAACTTTTGTACCTCGATGGTTTTGCTCCCCTCAATATGTGCTTCGAGATTCGAAAGCGTTTAGCACATATGAGAGAGCAGCCTGCACAACTGAATCAAAACGATCAACTTATATCAAATTTCATTATTAAATCACAAATTCTCCCCCGATCAAAAATATCAAACCCTTTGAGATTTTGGATCCCAAGTGATTTAATTAGGTTTAGAAAACATGGGAGAAAATGTGGCCTTGTTTAAATACTCATCTGGTTTTTGGATAAATCCTCCTCCTCAACATGTGCATTGTGTATTTGAAATCGTTTGGCACATGGAGGCAGGAGTGCCTTTGAAGGACTAAAACCAATTCCATAAAAACAGATTTGAGATTTAAATCACGATCTCTCCCTTGATCAAAAATTTCAAACCAATTAGGGTTTTGGATCCCGATTGATTTAAATCATTTAGAAAGTTTTAGGGAAAGACGTGGCAAGATTTAATTTTGAAAAATGACAGATAAGGACCAGATTTAGACATTAAAGATTGTTAGTGTCAGGTATGATTGTTTTTAAGAGATCTTTTGAGTAAAACAAAACAATTTCACAATCAAACAAGAACAGAAAAAATTTCATTTTGAAAGACCTTGATTCAAAAGAAAAATCATACCATGACATAACATTAAATCTTTAGATCACCACATTTTAGCGTACAAACGGACCTTTTGTGAAGAAATATCGTTTGAAAATATTTTATATTAAATCACTCTCCCCCTCAATCGATGACCGAAGTCGATAATTGAGTGACTTAGGTTTTGACAAAAAGAAGTCCGGTGATTTTCAAAAATTAGTCCAATATATTTTCAAAACAATATTTTCCATTTTCAAAACAATTTTAATCAAATTATTCAAAATTGTTTAAAAAATGGTATCCTGCACAAAGATACGTTAGTGGTTGAGAAGCTTCCGTTGTTCTTGCTGTAGGGTTTGGAAGAAAAACCATCTGCTGATGCAGTGAGACTTCTTCTTACGTTGCATTTTGAATGCCAACTGAGGTCAAATTAAGCTCCGTTTCTTCAATCACTTAGAAGAAAACCATCTGCTGATGCAGTGAGACCTCTTACGTTGCATTTATGCCAACTCTCCATAGAAGTCCAGTTAAGCTCCGTTTCTTCATATGTCAACCCAAGAGATAGTTACCCTTTCCTTTCGGCATCCAATCATCATCAATAGTGGGATCCGGATCGGGAACATCTTTATAACCAATATACCTGCATACGTTAGTGAACACACATACAGATATATGGTGGTCGACATCACCCATAACAGCAATCGACTAATAAAAGTCAATGTAACATATCAATCAGATCATATAAATGTATGGGAATAATGTGTACATCAAACTCTAATCATCTAATCCTAGCAATCATATCCTAGGCACCTAGTCCTTCAACATAGGTTAACATCATTTTTAATTAAGCATATTAGGATAATTAAGAAAGCTCGTTAGATGATATAGATTTGAAAACATTATCCCCCTCAATCAATGACTCATTTTATGAAAAGTTTAGACGCGCTGAAGTCATTGATTGAGTTTTCAATTTTACAAAAAACTCTGAAACTAATTGTTTTAGAAGCAACTCATTTACCACCATTTTAGAAAACACCAAATATTTTTCTGAAGAATTTTAGACGGAAAAACATTTGTGTTGGAACAGCAGTCCTTCGACATACTTTCCTTGTTTTGTTTATAGGATAAGTGCACGAAATATTTTGAAAATAGGTTTAGTGCAGCACTTTCCTTTCTTTGAAGAGCGGGTTGCTATCTGAAATAATAGCAAACCATAGTTTAAGCACGGGTTACAGTCTGAAATAACTGCAAGCCATTTTTGAAGCCCGGGTTACAATCTGAAATAACTGTAAGCCATGGTTTTTGAACATGTTTTGAAAGAAATATTTACACCTCCTGCTCGAACTTCATCTAAAGTCCCGTGCCATTATTGAATGACATTTCTAAGACCGTAGATGTTATCGATACCAGAAGACATGTCATGTGAAAACATATTTTTGGTATTTTTGAAATTTTCTGATTTTTATGGGTTTTGGAAGATTTTATATTTTTCTATTTTCTTTTGTTGGTTTTATATTTTTGTATTTTGTTTTCTGAAAAATATATAAAATGATAGAGTAGATGATATAGTTAAAGATGATGATGATACGAGTACCGAGATAAGGATATCAAGCAGCCCCGTTGTAGAAGATAGAAGTCATCATCTCTTAAACATTCACCACCAAAGCTTCCGAGGCTCCAGAATAGAAGAAAGAAATTGAACCATCTGAAAGTGAGACTCTGGCAGCTTCCCCCCAAACCGAAAATCCTTTGGATGAGCAGATTCGAAGCTCTATTTCAAGCTTTCCTTAGCCAGGTGCACAGAGAAGCACACCATTATCATAAATCCCCTGCTCCTTTTAAGACCGATAATCGAGAATCTCCGTTCGGGGTTATATCATCCATAAGAACAACAACGTATCATCCCACACATAAATAATCTTCTCAAATTTCATAACTATCTGAAGTCCGACGCAATCCATTCCAAAAGGTGTCAAGAGACCACTTCCCCACGTAGTTGAATTGATGCAGTCAGTCTCTTAGACTAGAGCTCACGAACCCGAACACACAAACCCGAAGACAAAGAAACTTATACCATCAAAGTAGCAGATTAAGTCCAATAGCTAAAGAATAACCCTGATGTATACTTTTCTCCTCCTCAAGACAGTGCATGAAGCTCAAGAACCCGAAGTACCCAATGCCCAAAGAGAGAATAACCGATAACATTGAAGAAGCAGGCCGAATCACTGATTATCTCTGCGGATGACAATCTCTGCGGATGTCAACTCCGGAATAAGTGATTATATCTCTGAATCACAGATTAAGCCCTCAGGTAAGATAGCTGAGCGTCCCCAATGTACACAATCTCTCTCCTCTGATGAATGCGATAGCATCATCACACACTTGTGTACCTCTTTTATCATCAGAAACTAACTCTTCCATCTCTTCCTCTACATAGTTGGAATAAAAACACCTGAACGCCATGAGTCAAATCTTGAGTTTCTCTGCGGTAATGACGATAGTCTTCCCGGGATATCTTCAATCACTTAGAAGTGTTAAGCTCGTCAAGATTACTCGCGTATAGATGTGTGTCTCCTTCCCCCTTGCTGGTTTTGATACTTCAGAATCAACAACTCTATGTAAGCCCGTATACATGAAATCTTTTGAGAAGAACACTGGTAATCTTGTGGGAATCAACATGCTGAAGACTCTCTCTGACTATTTTTATCAACCCTTATGTAGACGATTTGTAGTGACTACTGAAGAAGAAAACCCGATATACCCTACTTGAAACTGAAGTCAACTTCCCCACATTTGTATCTTAAGCTTGCACCTAATGATGGAAGAACGGTGTAGAGAATTTATGCTTCAAGCAAATCTCTAAGTACTCACTACCCAAACAAAGTATGAGACATTAACACCTCTTGCGATTATCCACACCGTCATATGCGTGTGACACTGAGTAAAACAAAGTAACTCCTAGTTGTGATAGTTAACCAGGTCTTCAACCATCCACTTCGACTGCTGGTAACTAGATAAACCAAGTCTTCAACTCAAATTCTTAAGCCCGAGCAAGTTATCGAATAAGAATACGCCTTTGTGAAAGTCAACTTCAATCTCAAATAAGTGATAAATGATTAACTCCGAAGTAATCAACTTGAGTCAAATGTCCAAAACGAAATAGTCAATAACAACGTCTCGAGGAGTCACTGCTAACGAATATGAGCAAGTCTAATTGGGGATTGAATCAGACATATAACACACTCCCAATTAGTGCTCTCCCCTAAACCGACAATCTGTTTGATAAATGCCCAGATAAAGAAGAAGTCTTTAGATCGTTAAATGCAACTCGTCTTTAGTCTTCTAACATGTAGCAGAAAATGTAGAACCGAATGTAGACTCGACCTTCTTCAAGATTGTCCAGTTGGGGAATAGATAGTTAACATATTCATTTCACCAAAACACAAGAACATCACCAAAAAACATCCCAATTAACTTACATCTTGCAAATCCCCTTAATTAAGATCCCTCCCAATCAAACAAGAACAGAAAGATGTTCATTAAGGAAATCAGCAATCACCTGCAAATAACACACAAAATGGTAACACCAAGCAAACAATCACATCAAACAAGAATAGAAGGTTGTTCTGAATCATCATGTTAATGTGCACGTGAAGCATTAACCGGAAGCACTTTGTCAATAAACTCATATCAGCTTGTGAAGATGTCAACCAACGGCTCTTAGAAGAGAAAAACTCCATGTGAAGATGACCGATAAGAAGAAGCTCGGTTCTTACATGAGTTTAGAGCCGTATGACCATTTATATTCTCTAATATCAATCAACAATGCAAAAATTCACACTTCTTCTCCCCCTCAAGAATTGCATACGGAGATGCCATTCTTGATTAAACAAGTGAACATTATCCAAATGTAGTCTATTCACACTTCTCCCCCGCAAAATCAGCACAGGATGTCTCCATCGTCATTATAGTTGAGAAAGTGGAATCAGAAAACAATCAACAGTAGCCCGGTTCACTTGATGACTGAAGCGCATGGAAAAAGTATGAAGCATGTTGATGAGAATGGTCATAAATAAGAAGATTTCTCTTCTTCAGAAGATAAAGCGCACTGAAGCGTACACTTCTCTTTTCTTTAGAGAACGAGGTTTGAACTGAAGTATTCAAACGTCATAAGAAGATTTCTCTTCTTTCAAAGATAAAGCGCACTGAAACGTACACTTTTCTTTTCTTTAGAGTACGAGGCCTGAACTGAAGTGAACAGACGTCATAAGAAGATTTCTCTTCTTTTGAAGATAAAGCGCACTGAAACGTACACTTTTCTTTTCTTTAGAGTACGAGGCATGAACTGATGTGTTCATACGTCATTATCTCTCTCTTTTCAGCTCTCTTAGCAAAACATGTAATCAACCCATTATCATTCAGTAGGCTCTTTGTCGTGACAGCTGATGGAGATAACCCAATATGATGAATTTGACCCTGAAGTAAACTAACCCGAACTCGTGACTTAAACTTGCACATGTGTAACAAAGAGCGGTGCCGAGAAATCATGCTCCATTGAATCTCTAAGTACTCTATACTCTTCAACCAACCAACCATCAAGTAATAGACGTACATCACCTCTTGAAAATCCACAATTGAATGTGACACTGAGCACTACAATGTAACTCCTTAAAGTGATAGTTATTTTGTGGTGGTATGAGCCCAATTCCCCCAAGTGGTAAAAGAAAAGGTAAAAGACACCCAACAATAACTAGATTTCCAAGTCTTCGTTTTATGATAATAAGCTCAAACAAGGATCTCGAAGAATCTTCATCCATCCATCCCCGATACCTTCAGATACTAAGTACACTCGCCCGTGATAATTCACTTCAACCTCAAATAAATAATAGTGAATTAACTCCGTTGTCACATCTTCTGATTAACAGCTCAAATCTAGCCTTCTTTGACAGTAAAATGAACTTTGATAATGGTTTCATCCCGACCATGGTTAAAAGCACATAACCCCGTAAAACTATGAAGTAACCAAACCGCCATGACGAATATCCAAACACACATCCAATTCATGAAGTACACCCTTTTATCCCTTCTTCGAAACCGTAGCACCAACATCAAATGAGATCCCGAAATACACTTTCCTTTCTCCAGGATGGTTCCATCATTACGGGATTTTACAATTCTATAGTTTAAACCGAGAAATAGTTTCTTTCGCGGGATTTTACAAAACCAAGAATAAACCGTAAGATAGATCCGGAAATGCACTTTACTAATACCAGGATGTTTCCATTGTCACGGGATTTTACAAGTCTATGATTTAAACCGAGAAATAGGTTCTTTCGCGGGATTTTACAAAATCAAGACAAAACCGTAAACAATGTCAGCTTGAATGTGTTATGACGACTTTGGTTTCAGAGAATATCTGTTTTAGGGGAACATGCAGCGGTTCATCAACGGTCCATTATCCAACATCATCAACAACATCAACCATCCAATCAACACTTTGGAAAACACATTAATCACGTAATCTGTCGGCTATTGTAATGACCACATGGAGAAGTAAACCCGATATACCAAACTTGATCATGAAGTAGAATTCCCCAGATTTGTTACTTAAACTTGTACTAATCCTTGTGAAGAAGAAACGGTGTCCCCAATGTACAAAACCTCTTGACATATCCTCAACTGCGTGAGACACCGAAGTGATAGTTACGTTGTGGATTAAACGATAAAGAATCACAAACGTAATTAAATAGTCAAGTCTTTATCACACTCTATAAATGCCCAAACAAGTCATCTTCACGGAATGGTTGACCGAAAGAAGACGAAATAAGTAAACACGCCCGGAAAACCCTCACTTGAAGTCCAAATAAGAAATATCGTCCACCCAACCTTGTAGTCAATATTGTTCTACTTTTCAGATAGAGCCGTGACAAAATATTATTTGTGAAAATGTATACATTAAAGTACCATACAACATAACCCAACAAATATCAGCAGCATACCACATCTCGTCGTTGAATCACTTCATCAAAGCTCATCATCAAAACTCACAAAACCCTAAATCTCATCATGACCAATTCTCATAAACACGATCCAATTTTGCGAAGCCCATCAGTCCATCATTCAATACATCATCGACCCAATCCATCAAGAACAGCACCCGATCCGAAAATAGATCGTACATATCACTTCAGGCATATATCGGGGTATACTCTTTGATTTGCCACACATGATATTAAAGTGATTTAAACAAAGTGAGTCCCATTATTTAAAGTAACTAGCAATTAAATTAGATATATGATTGATCATCCCACTTAATTACTAGTACCATGGTAGTTTAAGGATCTATAAGTGTACGACCAATTTGTCCGACTATAACACATAACCATCCCAACAAGGCTCGTGAATTAATGTATCCTCCTTTGAAATTTATCATACCAGAAAATAAAACACTTAAATTTTTTGTTACCATTTCAGTCATACTAGACGAGCAGCCCATCAAACGAGAGATATCAGTCCATCTAAAAAAAATCGTCTTTGCCAACCCTTGATGCTTCAGCCCACGAGAGTTATCCAGCCACTGATCCAAAAAAAACCCATTCCAATCCAGACATAACCGGATATAAAGTAGTCACACCTTAACTTGACCTAAACCTAAAAACTCACTACTTGTGATAAAACGCCTACCATACTCTGTATCTTATCCTCTCATCTCCAAACCCTAACACATCTACAAAAAATAAACCGCCACCCTTTACATCAGTACGCAACACCCTACAAGAAACCATCTTCACAATTAAATCGTCATCATCTAACCATAGATAATGAGTACTTCGTATCAGTGGCCACAGGGATGGCTCGACCTATTAGCCACAGGGATGGCATGGGTTCATCTTGGCTACAGGGATGGTCAAGTTTCATGAAGATGGCAAGGCTTCGTGTTTCAAATCAAAGAACTCAGGTAGGTATTATGAACGAATAATCCAATACAGTTTTGATATGATTGTTGTTCTTATAACGAATCAAAGATTGATATTAACAATTTTGTTAAAATCAAATCTTTATTTTCGGATATTATCACAACCATTAGATCGATGATGAAAGGATTGACTCGTGCATAAGACTCTTGGAAGTCTTGATGTTTCATTTTGATAACCACGAGTCATGAAATCTGAGATCATGTTTGGTGTTATTGTTGCTTTAAAGTCTTGATCAATGATGGAAAAAGTTTTGGTGGGTACGACCTCATGAGGTTGGATGAAATACATGAATCCCCTTAACAAATCTGAGATAATGTAAAATTAGAGACCAACGAGACTTTAGACAAAGTTAATAACTTGGATGTTATTAAACTTATCTAATAATTCGAATATTTTGATTTCGTTAAACATGACCAAGATCAATGATGTCAAAGCCTGAGATCTTGGTTTATCATTTTTCTCTTCTTTAATTAAGGTATAGATCAATGAGGATGATTTCTCTCGATTAGAGACATGTGTCTTGATGTGAACTTTGAGTCACGTGAGAGAAATGGACTGAGATCTTATGTTTTTATTGATTGCTGTTAATGTATGTCGAAGTACAATCTTGGTCGAGTGATGTGTAACACTGAGGTTGATTGATGTAGATTGGAAAATGGTATTGGTCGTGTGGTTTTAGGTCATTAGATGTCACTCTTCATCTTCATTTCTATTGCAAAACAATTTTACACAAGTCGCCACGACTAACTCGCCAAGGCCAAGTCGCCACGGCTAACTCGCCAAGGCCAAGTCGCCACGGCTAACTCGCCAGGCTAACTCGCCAAGGCCAAGTCGCCACGGCTAACTCGCCAAGGCCAAGTCGCCACGGCTAACTCGCCAAGGCCAAGTCGTAGCGACTTGTAAAGACAAGTCGCTATTTAGAGTCTAGTCGCTAAGATATTTCAAACCAACTCGCTAACTTGTAAATACAAGTTGCTATCAAGAATATAAATTTATCCAGCGAGTTATTCCGACTACATTTCCGACCATCTTCATACAAACCCAGAAAATGTGACCCAGTTTGACCACGAAAACATGACCAGATTCATTGAGACTCAGAAAAAGTGCATACAAATGTTTCATTGACCTGTTTTGACCACTGTTTTGACCACCATATTTCACAGCTTAAAAACATGATATCTGCTGTTTGGACCAAAAGACACAAAACATATATCAACTTTAAACTATGAAATGACAAGACATATTTTGACCAAAGTGAATACATCACAAAACAGTATAGAATCAGTTAACCAAACAATAACACAACAGTGAAAACCACACATTAACCACGTACGAACCACACAAATCAAACAAAACACAAAAACCTTGGCTCTAGTACCAATTGTAGGATCGTTATTTTATTGTGTTGATGATTCGGGTGGGCTTGGGAGATCAAAATACATGTTTTCCATTTTAGAGAGAGAAAGTAGAGAGAGAGGGTGTTCTTGCTAGAGGTTTACTCAAATGTTGAATGTTAGATTATGAGAAGCACCACCCCTTCCATGGATGGAAGGGGTATTTATACTTACACAATACACGACCTCCTATCGGCCTGTGGATCAGGTATACAGTGGGTAAAGACCCGTCCTTCCTCCACGGAGTTGCACTAAGCTATACTACGCTACAAACTAATAAATAAACTACTAAATAACGTGACTAACGACAAGTCTACGAGCTAAATTAAGCTAGATAACATTTGGGGTGACCGACTCTTCACTGTGGAATTTTCTAATTCCTAACATAGATGATGAACTCGGGTTTGAGGGATTCCACCCACCACCGAGAAGATTGTAGAAAGTATCATCGTTGCCTCCCGATATTGTTTTTTCCCAGTGAATAAAAGATTGAAGATTGAGAGTGTTGAGAGGATTTAGTAGTGGAAGTGTGAAAAAAATGGTGTTTTAGTTGGGTATTTATAGTGGTAAAAAAATGTTTTTGAATTTTTATTTTTATTTTTATAAAAACTAGCCGTTTAGGGTTAAAAATGATTTTTTTTAAACCTAACGGCTAGTAGCCGTTACAAGGGGTGTTTATGAAAAATTTTTGATTTTTTTTTCTTCCCCCTTAACACGCATTATAAGGCTAACGCCGGCCCCCTTTTTCCTTCGTAACGCCGTTGGTCCAACGGTAATAACGGGCGTAACGCCGTTATTTGCATTATAACGCCGTTATGGCGTTGCCTTTGGGCATGCTCTAAGCTATATCTCTTATATAATTCAACCAATTCGAAAAGTTAAATTATGTTCAACAAGGTCCTTTTACATTTCATATCACTAAAGTCTACATGAAAAGTGTGATATTTCACAATTTAAAGTCCGAAGCGGGGAATTTAATGTTCAACCAACACATATAAAAAACTAGAATAAGACTCGCATACATAATGAACCTTGATATAATTTAACAACTTCAAAAAACGATACGAGATTTTAAATCACGTATTCCACCCTCTTTTCTTTCAACATCTTTTAGCTTCTGAATGATATTTCGCAAACGAGAATCTTGTCCTTCATTTGGGATGAGAGGCAGCAACATTGAAAAAGTAGCATAATCAGGCACAAAACCTCGGTTGATCATTTCTTCAAGAAAATTTTCTGCCTCTTGACACTCGTTTTTCTTCAACAACTCTCTAACAATAACATTGTATGTGAAACTATTCGGCAAACATCCATTTTCTTCCATATTCTGAAGTAATTCTTTAGCTTTACTAAATAACCCTTCTCGGAAAAGCACACGTATCACCACGCTATATGTCTTCATATGTGGTTTCAATCCTTTTAACAAGAGTTCATCAAACAAATCCATTGCCATGTTATGCTTCCCACATTTGCTAAAACCATCAATCAGGATAGTATACAAGCATATATCTTTCATCGATTCATTGTTTTCCAGAGAGCGGAAGAAAGCCAATGCGTCAGAACACTCGGAGTTTTTGCACATTCTGTTTAACATTATACTATAAGTAAATACATCTGGAGTCACACCCTTGGTTTGTATCTCATTGAAGAGATCTCTTGCAGCTGTAGGATTTTACAATTGAAACAAACCTTGCAACACTATGTTGAAAGTACAAACATTAGGAATCAAACCTTTGTCTGAGATTTCTCGAAATATATTCATGGCCTCATCGATTTGTTTTTTCTTGCAATATCCATTTATCAAGCTGTTATTGGTGAAGATGTTTGGCCTAAGCTCCTTCTCCACCATGCGATCAACAACTTTCTTTGCCTTATCTAATTCACCACGTAAACGATATCCATCTATTAGTGCACTATAAGTGATTACATCGGGATGTAAACCTCTTTGTTCCATTGCTTGAATAGTAAGCTCTACATCTTTTACTGATCCTTGCTTGCAAAAAGCATTAACCAATATATTATAGGTATGTGTATTGGGAGGTATACCTTTCTCCTCCATCTCTATCAACATTTTTGCTGCCTCAGTCTCTCTACCAAAGTTACATAGACATGAATCAAAGAGGTATAAGTGATAACATTAGCATGGACGCCTTTTGCAGTCATTTCATTTAAGAGCCGTAGTGCATCATCAACCATTATGTCTTTACAGAGGCTATCGATGATTGTACTATATTTTTCCACACTAAGTTTTCAGGAACCTTTTTCCATAAACCTAAGCAATTCAAGGGCCTTGCTAGTATAACCTACTTTACAAAGCCCATTAATAACAGTTCCGTACATAACCTCATCAGCCTCACATAGTTTATTTCTTTGCAGTTTCTTGAACAATTCAACAGCTTCAAATACCCGATCAGCAAGAACAAGACCATTAATGAGAGTGTTATAGGTAGTTAAATTGGGTGGATGGCCTAGCTTGAAGATGGTGGCTAATAAGGCAAAACCATAATTGACTTGCTTAAGGCGGCAATAACAGTTGATAGAGATGCTCATTGCATAGATATCACGAGGAATACCCATTAAATTCATTTGTTTAAAAAGTGACAGGGCGGTCGAATAATGTTTCATCTTAACAATATTCATAATGAGCTTGTTAAATTCAATGATAGAAGGTGGAGGTTTTCTGTGAAGCATTTCATCAAACACTTTGACTGCATCTTTGAGCTTGGTAACTTTCGGAACATAGTTAGAAGCATGTTGTTGATAAGTACTCAAGTGACAAGGTGTTAGAATAAGTTGATGGCACATGAGGTGCATGTGCATAATCTTAAGACTAGATACATGTGTTGCACATGACTTACTCCTCAACCTTCTCTAACATCTTTTCCCGCCAAAGCCTAGTTTAAATACTTGCATTATTATAATTCTCATTTAGCTTTAGAAATACAATTCTCTCATTTCCTGTAATCTTCCAACTGTTCTTGTAACCATTCAACACTTTGATAATACAAAATTGATTTTGGCGATCTTTTTCTTCATTCTTGATTGCCCAACTGTTTGTAATCCTATAACGGATCTTAATTTATCCCTATTGGAGTCTATCAAGTGGTATCTGATGTGCTACGTGTGTACAAGTTTTAAATTTATAAAAGACGATTTACCAATTTTACCAATAACACATACGAGCAAGTGCACTCGTCCGTTATAGCAAGATTTTGAAGGTAAGCCGGGATCGTTCGCAGGGATTTGTGAGTGAATCAGATTAACTAGCATAAAATCAACTAAGGCAATCCAAAAGCAAATAACGGGAATACATATAATGAAATTCAGATGATTAAATACTACACTTGCTTAAACTAGTTTCTTATCCTTGATTAGTATGATTGTGTTAACCTCTTCTTAACATGTTGGTTATGATAATTAGTTGGTGTACTAATCTGTTGTTCTTACAAGTTAAACCTTCGTCAAGATTTTAGTTCATAAAAACAAGCATTAAGTTTAACCAATCAATTCAAGTTTCATAAGTTTACTTTCATAAACTTAAACACAAAAACATCCGTTTGTCTTATCAAATTTGCTTAAGAAATGGTCAATACAAAAGGTAGCCGGTTATAGACAAAAGGTCACAATTGATTGTAAACAACTACTCTTACGACCTTTTTAGATGTTTCCAATCAATCCAACTTGATAATCTAAAGCGTTCTTATTACAACCACACTTTAGTTTCTTTATTTGATCAAGAATAATAGGTAAAAACAATCATCCATAGACAAAATGATTATAACTAGTTGAATAACAATAAGTTCTTTCGACCTTCACAATTGCTATCAACTAGTAAAACTTGATTAACAAATATCACTATGAAACTTAAGCACAATTGGATCTTAGAATCAACTTGAAATTGAATTAAAACATGTTAACACAATCATAAACTAATCATACGATAATCAACATCATTTAAGCAAGTGCATAAAGAAACTAGCCACTCATAGCAAACATAAACATAAACTCAGAACTTTGAACATTAGAAAACATGATTAAGAGTCTTACAATGATTGGAATAAGATTACAAATGAGTGAGTAATGATTCCCAAAGTATTGGGGTTGACTTCTTCGGGGTTTGACTTCCAAATGTTGACTTCTTGGACCTCTAAACTTTCCTGGACTTCTAATGATGAATTTGAGAGCTAAAAGGGATGTGTTTGATGAGTAGAGAGTTGTATTGAAGTGTGCATTCTCAAATGCTCACAAGAGGTCTCTATTTATACTAGTTCCAAGGCCTAGGGTATTAAATGTTGAACTTGGCCTCCAAGGAACTAGGAAGGGACTAGAATACACCAAGGGAAGGACCTAGAAACGTTTGGATTCAATGGGGAATCTTAATGGTGAAGAAATGGAAGAACATGCCTCTCCAGCCGATTGACACCTTGTCCAGCCGATTCTTCAATGGTCAAATTTGGCACTTTTCCAGCCGAATCGGTTGCGAGATGCGACCGATCAGCTGGTTTTCCTGAAGGATGGAATATGGAGTTTTTGCTTGATTCTGATTTGTGGAGCTTGGTTCTTCATTAAACTTGATCTTCTACGATACTTGAAATGCTGACTTGTGCTAGACATGCTTCAATGAAACGGAAATCTTCTTTTATCGAACATTCTTTAACTTTTCCTTCCGTTTCCCTGCACTTGGTTATAAATACTAGACAAACATCTTTTGATGTGATTAAGCACTAAAATCATATAAATATAACCAAATAACATATACAAAAGCATGAATAACGCTACTGAAAACATGTACAATCTGAGCGTTATCAGTATCAGAGCACTTTTCTGGCTCTATATTGTCATAATTCATGTTCTACATTCATCACAATCATTTTTTCCGGTCCACTTTTGGTGGAGGTTGTTATTTTTCTGATCAAAAAATTTGATAAATCAAGAAGTACTACACTGGTACTCTAATTTCTAATCTATAATACTACACTGGTATATTGGTTAGTCATGTACTATCCGTTTAGAAATAAGACTATTTGTCAAGTATACATCACGACCACAAGAGCAGCGCATCAGTGCTTAAATCCTCTGCTTTTGGTTGAATGGTAAATTTTGTTTGACTTGAGGATACCCAAGAAACGGTTATAGTTACTAGTTATTGCTCAATTGAAGAAGTAGGAGTGATAATTAGTAACAGATTCACATCATATTCAAGAAATAGTACACGTGGTAGTTAGTTGAGAATCTTGAAGCAGTTAACAATGGTAGTGATGCAAGTTTTACTGACCAGGTTTTAATATTTATAATTACTCGTTATACCTATGGTCTACCCTAATGCACTAACGGGCAGTGTACCCGGTCGTGTGTAGTGTAGTATTCGGTAAAACCGAGGTCGTCCCAAGAGCTACGAGGATCAGAAATTAACTTAAGTCTATGTCACGATTTTTAGATGGTTTAGATATTGAAATAATAAATTAACTAATAAGACAAGAAAGCAGATAAAGGCAAGAGATGTGATCAATGAAGGAGAGTGGTGCTAACCTAGTTAATCCTCCTAGCTAGTTATGTCTACGTCTACTTACTTCCAATTACTTCAGGTGGGGTCAAATTCGAGAGGACAACATTTGGTCAATTCGCCCTAACCTATCAGCAAAGATGCCACCACAGGAGAAATCAGGCGCACCGTCATACGTCCTGTTGTTCCTGGTCCCCTAAGCCAAGTCATTAAGTACCGCTACATGCTAGATTCATAATAGTGAGTGCCCGGCCGTTAGGAACTTAGACACTACACCCGCAATTCTTAAGTTCATCTAAACGATAGGTGATCAGTTGGTCAAATCGCACAAGTAGAAAGGGTCGTCAGTTGGTCATATCTTACCCTTCCTGTCTCAGTCCGCTCACCTAGGGTCAGTTGGTCATATCTCCTAGGCAATTGGCCTCTACCGCCATTCAAAACTACCGAACCGAGGGTGGCTACCAATAAACTATGCATGCATACACTTAGAAATAATTGTACGGAAGTAAAGTAAACGCAAGAAAAAAAATAAAGGAATCATAACTAGGCCAGCACCAGGGTGCTTAGCCAAACATATAATAAATCATACCAACAAAAATGAATAAATCATAAATTGAATTGAACATAATGTTTGATACAAATTACTTGATGTAGAGCTAATAATGATGATGATTGTGAGTGAATTCTTCCTTCAAAACTGGCTTCGGACTATTGGAAAATACCCTGGAGTGGTGCCCTAATCGACCCCTAAGAGATGGGTGAAGAGAGATACTGAAAAATGCAGATTTAGGGCTGTATTTATAGGCCCCGACATGGTTACGGCGTAACTTTAAGTGCAAATTACGCCGTAACTAAAGACTGCGTAAAGAAATCTGGATCTCGAATAGTTACGTCGTAACTAAATTATTTAGTTACGTCGTAACTAAGTTACGCCGTAACTATAAAATGAATTACGCCTTAAATGTTGAATTTCGTACTTTTCATGTCATCCTAAGATCTTGAAACTTATTTACTCTTGATGTTACTTTTGGCCCCTGAAGTAGCACGTTGTTTCAAATTAAGTCCAAAAGCCTTAATAATACTTACGGTTTCAGCCCGTCGTCGTTCTTGATATCTTTATACTTGGTCCTCGAAGTGAATAAATATTAACTTGCCGCTTCTAATCCCTGGACCTCGAAATTTTGCGCCCAAGTAATTAATTACGGCGTAACTAATTATCCGAGTTATGCCATAATCCTTCTTCATCTCATACTTATCCATCCGAAATAATCTCTACGGCGTAGCTAAATTGCCATGTTACGCCATAACCTTCAAGATAATAATTACGAAGTAACCATAAGAATTGGTTACGCCGTATCCTTCAAAGCTCATATTTACGCCGTAACCTTATTATCTAGTTACGGCGTAATCTTCACATAAAATCCAAAGGCCCTCGTAAATCAATCTTCAGAACATATACTTGGCCTTTTATCACTTCTTTTCCGCTCCAACGCCTCATTTATCCTGAAATGCAAATATGAACGAATATGAAAGAATGAAGTACCATATTAATGCAAATGAGGCCATAAACACGGGAATTTGATATATAAAAGATCAGTCTAATTTGATGTTATCAAATATCCCCCCACTCGAATCCTACTTGTCCTCAAGTAGACCCTTTAAATAATTCTTAAAAAGATATCTCCCAGGATAAATTGGAAGTTATGAGTTTAAAAATCACCTAAGCTAGAAAATTCCAAACCTAGCACCTCACGAAAAGGGAATTGAAATCACACTATCTCTCATAATTCACGTGTTTAATATTTTTGGGGTGATCACTCAACTGCTCAGTCATGGCGAGTATTCTATCATAGGCTTGGCAAAGATACTAATCTCCACCACTAGAGTCTATAGATGCAGCTATTCTAAAAGGCAATGGGTTGACACAACATAGGATTAAGGGTTATTTTGTCATTACTAACGAGCTACGGCGAAGGGGACAAAACCAATGATACATGACCAAATCCATGGCCAAGACACCAATGATTGCTCGCTTCCTCACCTAAGCTTGATTCACTACCAAGGGTAGGATAAGGCATGGGAAAATTTTAATTGGTGTAACTAAAAAGACACGAAACAAATAGATTCCTAAGTCCATAGTTGCATTCAATCCCATAGAAAAAATCGAGGGTCAAGAGTCAAGGGGTCTTCAATAATCCAATACACGAGTTAATGCATAAGAAATGTAATGTGATGCCTCATAAACTCCATAATCTAGGAAAATAAGATGCATTAACTCGACCTTCATCATTAATGAAAAAAAATGTACTATATAAAAAATTTAAAATTTGGGTCAATTTAGCACATATTTCTATCAAAATCAGCCATTTCTATCTCCCATCCCCCCACTTGAAATGTACAATGTCCCGATTGTATGAATATTGATTAAAATTTGAAAGGAGAGATAGAAATGTTCGGGTTTCTAATTTTATCCGTAAGACAAAACGGATTTGTAAAAATTTGCGCCAGTTGAACAAAGCGAAAACACTAATTATAGACAAAACACTTGCTTGCATGCTTTTTTTTTTGATGCAAGACAAGGTATACATGGATAAATGATACGAACATAAAAAGTATCCCCTCACTTGAGATCAACTATCATCTAAACCCGATTTTCTTCCACAACCCTTTATTCAAAACCCGCGACTTTCACTAGTGGAACCAAAATTAACCAACAGTGCCCGAACCATGGACATAAGGAAACTACAGGGTAGGCTAGGCGATGGGTGTAACGAAGCATATATAGGGTGAACAAAATGAAACGAAAGGCTATGAAGGGTGTATTTAGGGGTATCTTGCACTAATGGTGAGTGCAACAAACAGGGTTAATAGGGGGATTGACTAATCGATGTGAAAAGTCAATATACACAATACATATGTGGGCTATTTGGGTTTAATCCTAAAATTTCCTTAAATCCTAGCTGCACCGACCACACCAAGTTACCTCAGTGTAATGCTCATGATAATGGTCTCGAAAAGATATACAAGGCCAAGTTCTAAAGTCTACTACAGCCACCGGCACACTCATTTTTATGGAATTATGTATAAGGGGAAAATGGAAAGGCTTATCCTCACACAATGAAAATATAGGGTAGGTGTGCTCAGTCTAGATTTATCCAGTTAAGTAATGAAAAACATGTCAAAAAATTAATGAAACACTTTTCATCAAAAACTAGAAAAATAAGGGCAAGTAAAATCAAACGGGTGTCTATGTCTAATCCCTTCCCCCCACTTGGGTCATACTTAAGCATATAAATGAAAGATAAGAAGGGTTAGAATTGGAACAGAAAACTCCCCTGGATTTGCTCGGCATGATCGAAGACACACGAACAAACGTGTCCCGCTTTGAGATTCATGAGCAAACTTTAATAACCTGAATTCACTTAAGACAACCAAACGCATCATACTAGAAAAACAACAAGTATAAAAAGAAAATGAAAAACCTAACTCACTTTCATAGGAATCATGGTTGTATTTAGCGTATGCAACAAGCCTTTTAAACCACTTGGTGTCCCAAGTGGACGAGTGAAGTCTCGTGAGGGTTTACAAGGAACACACCCACAAAGTTCATTTAAAATACTAATACAAGGTTATTGTGTTTTAAAATGAAAGAATTAAAGTAGAGGAAGGTTACGTCGTAACTCTTATGAGGGAGTTACGCCGTAACTAGCAAAACCTGACATAAGCTGCAAAGCGAGTGGTTACGGCGTAACCACGGAGATGGTATTACGCCGTAATTATTAATGCGTCAAGAATTATGCTGCTTAAAAGTTGGTTACAGCGTAATCACAAAGATGAGTTACGTCGTAACTCTGGTCAGATCAGCAAACTGCAGCAGCAATTACTTCCTCGTTTCCTGCAAAAATGGTTAGAAAACACAAAACCCAACTATACTAATAAAATGGAAAAGAACAGATAGGCATGGGGTGCCTCCCACGAAGCGCTTGTTTTTGTTCGAGTCACGAGCTTGACTCCACCCTTATTTACTAAGTAAAAGGGTGTTCATCCCCTCACTTAAAATCAAGTGTGGGTGAAAATAGCAATAAACACCAAGAGGGTGTGAATTTGCTATGGGATGGGGAAATGATGAATTATAGTCATACCTTAGAGGAGAAGTCATTTCCCTACTTACCGGACCCATGTTCATTGACGGATTAGAGGATTGGCTAGTTCCATGTTGTTGTTGACTAACTTTCTTCAAAGCCATATTCGTTTCATCAACCGCCAGATGTGCTCTTATGTCCGTAGAAAATGATGAAGGATCTTTATAAAGCGGTTCCTCAAGCTCCTTCACATCTTTAGCAGGGTCGCATTCGGCTTCTTCGTCAACCACGGAAATATTCAAAATCTCATCTCCGAATTCTTTTATAAGCTCGTTCAACACTGGGTTGGTAGTTGGTGCTACAGAACAGTCATTGGCAGGTGTGATAGGTGATGTCAAGGGTTGCATTACCGGCTCTGGGATAGGTTCATTACGCATGGGAGGTGTTAGAATTTGCCAAAGCCTTTCAACATCCTCTACCGTGATATCCCACATGTCATAAAAATTCCATTCATCACATTCCTCCTCGGCTTCCTCTTCCTCCTTTGTAACGTCGAAATTGACATTATCTGCATCCTGTTCACAAACACTACCAAAAATATTAGTGATAGGAGAAATAGGAAAGTTAAGAAGTTCCTCACTTCCAAGGTTCACATCCTTAATAGACTCATCACGAGTCTCCTCTTTTTCCATGCGTTGAAGATTTTCAGCACCAATTCTGAACAAATCGTCCAAAGCTCTTTCAATCATCAACACGCTATCATCAGATTCAGGATCAGGAGTGTTATATGAATAATCACTAAAGCTGTTCATCTTCCGACATCAGTTGGCTGTATATAATTCATATTCATGAAGGGTCATGTTATCCATGTCCAATTCATCATACTCTTGAGGAGATACATAATCACCATAGGTATATGGTTGAAAGAAATGCTTTAGGGAAGGCGATCTCGTAGAAGTTTTCCAATATTGATGATTCCTCAAAACTTTTCTTTCCATTTCGCGCTCGTACTCCCAGTATTCTTCCAATGTCATATTATCAAAATCTGGTTCCATTTCCATGATTACCTGAAACGTACTCAAGAAACAAAGAAAACAGCAGAATAGAAAGAAAAGAAAAACTTAAATTAAAATCCTAAAGTAGCTCCCCGGCAGCCAAAAACTTGATGCAGGTTTTACTGACAAGGTTTTAATATTTATAATTACTCGTTATACCTATGGTCTACCCTAATGCACTAACGGGCAGTGTACCCGGTCGTGTGTAGTGTAGTATTCGGTAAAACCGAGGTCGTCCCAAGAGCTACAAGTAGAAAGGGTCGTCAGTAGGTCATATCTTACCCTTCCCGTCTCAGTCCGCTCACCTAGAGTCAGTTGGTCATATCTCCTAGGCAATTGGCCTCTACCGCCATTCAAAACTACCGAACCGAGGGTGGCTACCAATAAACTATGCATGCATACACTTAGAAATAATTGTACGGAAGTAAAGTAAACGCAAACAAAACAATTAAGGAATCATAACTAGGCCAGCACCAGGGTGCTTAGCCAAACATATAATAAATCATACCAACAAAAATGAATAAATCATAAATTGAATTGAACATAATGTTTGATACAAATTACTTGATGTAGAGCTACTAATGATGATGATTGCGAGTGAATTCTTCCTTCAAAACCGGCTTCGGACTGCTGGAAAATACCCTGGAGTGGTGCCCTAATCGACCCCTAAGAGAGGGGTGAAGAGAGATACTGAAAAATGCAGATTTAGGGCTGTATTTATAGGCCCCGACATGGTTACGGCGTAACCTTAAGTGCAAATTACGCCGTAACTAAAGATTGCGTAAAGAAATCTGGATCTCGAATAGTTACGTCGTAACTAAATTATTTAGTTACGTCGTAACTAAATTACGCCGTAACTATAAAATCAATTACGCCTTAAATGTTGAATTTCGTACTTTTCATGTCATCCTAAGATCTTGAAACTTATTTACTCTTGATGTTACTTTTGGCCCCTGAAGTAGCGCGTTGATTCAAATTAAGTCCAAAAGCCTTAATAATACTTACGGTTTCAGCCCCTCGTCGTTCTTGATATATTTATACTTGGTCCTCGAAGTGAATAAATATTAACTTTCCGCTTCTAATCCCTGGACCTCGAAACTTTGCACCCAAGTAATTAATTACGGCGTAACTAATTATCCGAGTTACGCCGTAATCCTTCTTCATCTCATACTTATCCCTCCGAAATAATCTCTACGGCGTAACTAAATTGCCATGTTACGCCGTAACCTTCAAGATAATAATTACGAAGTAACCATAAGAATTGGTTACGCCGTATCCTTCAAAGCTCATATTTACGCCGTAACCTTATTAGCTAGTTACGACGTAATCTTCACATAAAATCCAAAGGCCCTCGTAAATCAATCTTCAGAACATATACTTGGCCTTTTATCACTTCTTTTCCGCTCCAACGCCTCATTTATCCTGAAATGAAAATATTAACGAATATGAAAGAATTAAGTACCATATTAATGCAAATGAGGCCATAAACACAGGAATTTGATATATAAAAGATCAGGCTAATTTGATGTTATCTGGTAGCTACAAGAAATGGTCCAACTACTGGTTCTTCATTGGTTTTTGATGATGAAACAAGAAGATACATAGCATATCACTAAATGGTCCAACAACTGTGGGAGAAGAAGATTTGATTGATTTGCAGTCACAGCCATTGATCTCACTAAATGCTCTCACTGGTACCACCAATTTTCTAACCATGAGCGTTAATGGTACAATTGGTAAGCATACACTCCACATTTTGATTGATTGTGGGTCTACACATAATTTTTTGGACAAAAATATGGCCAAACAGATAGGTGGTGTCACCAAAAGTACATGTCCATTACCAGTTACAGTTGCAGATGGCAACAAGTTGGTTACTGATGCAGAGTGTAAAGGATTCAGGTGGCATTTTGGTACTACTCCTTTCACTATAGATGTGATGTTATTACCTTTGGGGGGCTCTGACATGGTACTTTGAATTCAATGGTTAGCTACATTAGGGGAGATAAGGGTGAATTTTGGAGAGTTGAGTATGATTTTCATATATAATAATCAAAATGTTTTGCTCAGAGGAACTCACAAGTTTAATATGGATTGGTTGAAGACCAAAGCTTCTGACAAAACTGTGAGACAAGCAGAACTACATTCTATGGCTCTTTGTGTATATCCTAACTCTGCAACTACTTGTATGCAAATAGAGGGTAATGAGATGGAAACAAACCCACAGATTCACAAGATTGTGGAGAAATTTGCAGATGTGTTTTAGGTTCCTATTGAATTACCACCTAAGAGAGATCATGATCACAGAATTCCATTGGTGGAAGGTGCTCAACCAGTGAATGTCAGACCATACAAACACCCTCCAACACAGAAAGATGCTATTAAAGGCATGGTGAAAGAGCTTTTGGAAGCAGGAGTGATAAAAAAAAGCAATAGTCCTTTTTCTTCATCCATCGTTATGGTTAAGAAAAAAGACAATTCATGGAGGATGTGTGTAGATTACAGACACTTGAACAAACAAACCATCAAAGACAAATTTCCAACACCAATAATAGAAGAGTTGATAGATGAATTGCATGGGGCTCAATTGTTTACAAAACTGGATTTGAGGTCTGGTTACCATCAAATAAGGATGAATGATAAAGATGTGGAAAAACAGCATTTAGAACTCATGAAGGCCACTATGAATTCTTGGTTATGCCATTTGGATTAACCAATGCCCAATCTACCTTTCAGTCTCTCATGAATGAGGTATTCAATTCTTACTTGAGGAAATTTGTACTTGTGTTCTTTGATGATATACTCATTTATAGCCAAACTATGGAGGACTACTTGTTCCATTTGGAGACTGTGTTGGAAACAATGAGGCATCACAAATTATATGCTAAGGAAAGTAAGTGTGTGTTTGACACTGATAAAGTTGAGTACTTGGGTCATGTTATTTCTGCCATGGGAGTAGCTACTGACCCTGAGAAGGTGAAGGCAATGTCTAATTTGCTTGTGCTCACTAATGTGAAGCAACTCAGGGGGTTTTTGGGTCTCACAGGCTATTATAGAAGATTCATACAAGGGTATGCTAGCATTAGTAGGCCACTCACACAGTTACTCAAAAAGAATAGTTTTATGTGGATTGATGAGTCTCAATCAACCTTTGATAAGCTCAAGCATGCCATGGTTAGGGCTCCAGTGTTGAGGTTACCTGATTTCACCAAGAAGTTTACCTTGGAAACTGATGCATCAGGGGTGGGATTAGGAGTTGTGTTGTTACAAGAAGGGCATCCTATAGCTTTTCTTAGCAAAACACTTTTACCCAAACACCAACTTATGTCTACTTATGAGAAAGAATTCTTAGCCACTGTACATGCATTAGAAAAGTGGAGAGGTTACTTGTTGGATAGACATTTTAAGATTAAAACTGACCATTTTAGTCTTAAGTACTTATTGGATCAAAGGATGTCTACTCCTGCTCAATTGAAGTGGTTTCCAAAGTTAATGGGCTTTGATTATGAAATTCAGTACAAAAAAGGTGTGGAGAATGTCACAGCTGATGCACTATCAAGGCTTCAATATTCTAGTGAACTATTCAGTTTGGTTACTTCTTCAATGAATACTGATTTGTACAACAAAATTGTGACCAGTTGGGATTCAGATGAGAAGCTCAAATAGGTCATTACACAGTTGAAGAATGGTCAAACTGTAAAAGGGTCTTATACATGGTCTAATCAAGAGTTAAGGAGAAAAGGAAAATTGGTGGTGGGCAATGATCAAGAGTTAAGAAGATAATTACTCAAGCACTTTCATGCAGGGTCAGTTGGAGGTCATTATGGGGTCAAGACAACAAGTAGCAAAATTTGCAGTGTGTTTTATTGGAAGAAGTTAAGGAAACATGTCAAACAAATGGTGAGGGAATGTGATACTTGTCAAAGAAATAAGTCAGATTTTGTTGGTTATCCAGGACTCCTATAACCATTTTCTATGCCAGCTACTATTTGGTCCAGCATCTCAATGGATTTTTTGGAAAGTCTGCCTAAATCCTAGGGTAAGACTGTCATATTTGTAGTAGTTGATAGGTTAAGAAAGTATGCACATTTTATGCCAGTTGCTCATCCTTTCACTGCTACTGATGTTGCACAAGTATTCTTGGACAACATCTACAAATTACATGGGTTGCCACACACTATTATATCAGACAGGGATAAGGTCTTTTTGAGTACCTTTTGGAAAGAAATGTTTAAGCTCTTACAAGTAAAGCTGCACATGTCTACATTATACCATCCTCAAACTGATGGCCAAATTGAGGTGGTTAATAGATGCTTAGAGTGTTATCTGAGGTGTATGACAGGAGAGCAACCCAAACATTGGATGAGATGGTTATCCTTGGCTGAATGGTGGTACAACACCAATTACCATTCTGCAATCCATACTACTCCTTTTGAATTAGTCTATGGACAACCTCCAGATGTTCATGTACCTTATGTGGGTGGTGAGAGTACGGTGGAAGCAGTTCACAGAACCCTCACAGCTAGAGAAGTGGCAATTGATTTACTTAAGTTCCATTTAAAGAGGGCACAAGATAGAATGAAGTCACAAGCTGATAAAAACAGGACACACAGATCATATAAAGTGGATGAATGGGTCTATTTGAAATTGCAGCCCCACAGGCAAGTTACCATTAGGAAGGGCAAACAGAACAAGCTATCTCCAAAATACTATGGACCTTTTCAAGTGCAGGCTAAGATTGGACAGGTTGCTTATAAGTTGAAGCTACCATATTCTTCTCAAATCCATGATGTCTTTCATGTGTCACAACTAAAAAAATGCAGAGGTGTAGTGACTCAAAGTGGCAGTTTACCAGTTTGTGGTGTGGATGGTAGTACTATGTTAGCAGAACCTATAGCCATACTAGAAAGAAGGTTGGCTAAGAAAGGCAACACAACTGTGGTCTTTGGGCTTGTACAGTGGTCAAATGGGTCAAAGGAGGATGCTACTTGGGAACCCATTGAAGAAATTCAGAGAAAATTCCCCTCTTTTGTTGTTTGATCTTGTGGACAAGATCAATTTGAGGAGGATGGATTGATAAGTACTCAAGTGACAAGGTGTTAGAATAAGTTGATGGCACGTGAGGTGCATGTGCATAGTCTTAAGACTAGACACATGAGTTGCACGTGACTTACTCCTCAACCGTCTCTAACATCTTTTCCCGCCAAAGCCTAGTTTAAATACTTGTATTGTTATAATTCTCATTTAGCTTTAGAAATACAATTCTCTCATTTCATATAATCTTCCAATTGTTCTTGTAACCATTCACCACTTTGATAATACAAAATTGGTTTTGACGGTCTTTTTCTTCATTCTTGATTGCCCAACTGTTTGTAATCCTATAGCGGATCTTAATTGATCCCTATTGGTGTCTATCAGTTGTTTGACAGAGAAGAATCTTACATTCATCAAAGGGTAGATTGAATTATTACGATAACAAATGGAAGTTCTGAGGCACAACATTTTCAAAGATTGCTATCACTGTGTTAATTGGTATGTTTCAAAATCGAATCAGAAGACAAGAAAAACATGTTTTAAATAACGTTCAAATATGTCATAATTTTTAGTTTTCTATATTTTCATCGGAAAGTAATCTAAAATAATTGTCCAGAAAAAAAGTTACTCTCTCTAACAGATTACTGTCTCGAGAAAAAAAACACACATTTTAACAACATGAATTCACTACACTCATCAACCAATTAGACAATGCGTAATTGCACAAAGAAGACGCGCTCTTTGTCAAAGTGGCAATTGCATGACGCGTTCATCCCTATTAGGGTGCCCATGAGCACGCGTCTTCAATATAAAAAATGCACAACTCGGTCATGCAGGCGACCAATCTTGGTTTTGTGTTTGTGTGTGATTTTGATTTTGGTTGGATGCATATGTGTTTAAGTGGGGTATTTTTAGTAGTGAAGTTGGTTGTCTTATTATACTAAGTTAGTGATAAAGTTGATTATAGAGAGATATAGCGAAGTGGCGGTATTAAATGCGGTCTTGGGGTCTTATTAATATACCCGACCTTAAATATAATTATTTCTCACTAAACTATCATTTCCATATCTCACCATGGCGGGATTGGGTATGTTGTTCACTAAACTATCATTTGATTGGTTAAACAAACACTACTCTAAACCGCTCTAAAGACAGAGAAGCCTTTCACAAACCACATCACATTCAGATCACATCAGCTTCTTCACTTTACCATTTGAGCTAACAAATCAACATCCCATTCCTTTGATACTTTAAGCCTTTAAGAGCATCTACTATCGGAAGTTCAAGAATAAGTTTATAATTGTTGAAAATGTTTTGTTTATTTCAACCATAGTGGATCTTCATTTCATGTCTATGTGGCATGCAAAAGGTCCTAAACCTTGTACCTCTTCAGAGCATCCGCAATGATTGACCTTTTAAGTAGGTTTATAACATGTCAAATCATTAATTCATAAAGGGATAATGACAAAAAAATGCATCGAACTTGACCACTTCTGCAATTGTGTGTAGCCAACTATTTTTTTTCATTGTAACACAAACCTGTTGATTTTTTGTTATTGTATGTACGCTTTCCAGCGTGTCACAACGATTGGACTGCCAGCGTGTTTAGGTGTTACACATGTACTGCCACCGTGTCAACACTATTTTTTTACCCCTTTTTTTGTCATTTTATACCCCACATATCCCAACCACACATTTATTAACACAAACCCTTATTCCAATTTCACCTCAACCACACAAAATGAAGTATGATATCTTCATCATCTTCTTCAAGATCCAATCATATGACCTTGCAACAACTCATCAATGCAACTCATTGTTGGTGTCCTTTGCCTATGGAAGAACAAGTTTCATGGACCATTGATAACCCCAAGAAGATTTAAGGCTTGTCCTATTTATGTAAGAATTTTGTACTTTTCATTTTTTTTAATAGATTGGATTTGTTTTATTTTGGATACCTGTTGAGTTTTCTTGTATGTGTGATAGGATGAAGACGAAAAGTGTAAGTTTTACGGGTTCTTAGATCCCGAGCTACCAAGTGACTACTACAAAGTTTTGTTTTTAGAGTTACATGAAGAAAACAAAAGGTTGAATAACATGCTTAAGAGAAGAAAATCCACTCAAGCTTCAAGTTTAGAAATGGGTCAATTGAAGGAAAATGGTCAGTTGAAGGAAGAATTGACTTTAATAAAGTCAAAAGTTGGAGTGTATGACAAACTTGTAGTTGTGTTTAGTTTCTTTGTTCTTTTGATATGTTTTGTTGTTGCAACTTAGTTTTGTGCATTGACACTTGTGGTTAGTTTGTGTTATTTTGGTAGGATGTGTTTTGGTAGTGTGTGACATCTAGAATCAATGTATCATCCTACAACTATATTATGTAGCATTGTGGTCTTCACTCTTTATTTTGTGTTTATAATCACTCTTTAAACATTTTAATATCATACCATATACTGATGCACAAAAAACAGTTAACATAAGATACAAACTACACTTGATATTCATCATTTCCAAATGGTAAATTGTCAATACATCCTAATGCCCATAATGTACAAAACTGGGCATTAAAGTGACATCAAACTGCATCACTTAGTAGTTTTAAGTTGCATACTTACATGACAGTTACCCAAATTCCAAATTACATCTAGGTGCACAACATATAGTTACAAAAGAAGTGCACAGAGTTAAAACATTAGTTACATACATAATTTCTAATTGTTCAAGTCCAAAACATATAGATACAAAAGATGTGGACATACTGATATTTCATTTCAATCCAGAGTGTGAGGTCTGGAATTTGAGCAACCAATTCCTGGGTGATTCTTTGAAAGTTTCTTCTTGAGGATTCTTTCACTTTTTTCTCTTGGTCTTGGTATCACAAAGTTCCTCCTTGCTCTTAGAGTTGCTTGTTCTGTCATTGGAGCTGATGGTGCGTTATTTGAGCTGATGGTTATGCCACTGGAGTTGCTGTCTGTGATGCCTGAGTAGGTGCATCATGAGTGTAAAAAGTAAATGTCTGAGAAGGTGCATCATCATTTTGAGTCTGAGAAGGTTAATCAATTAGAGCAGACATATTATATGTTTCACCAATAGCAAACCATCTTCACAACCTTGAACCAGAAAAAAACCTACCCTTTCCCCTTTTACTTGATCCCCTTTGCACTATCCCTCTTTGCCTCAGACTATCAACAACATTTACCTTTTTCCTACTTATCTTTGAAGGGGGTTTAGGTGGTAACACAACTGCTGTCTAAGATGTCTGACTAGGTCCAGCATCAGTTGAAACACATGGTGGTACTACTGGTTCATTAACAACTGGTGGAATTGGATGAAAACCTAGAATTGGAATAGATGGTGGTACCATGGGATCCTTATCAACTAACGAGTTAACTTTCTTAGGTCTAATTTTCTTAGCTGGGGGTTTAGGTGGTATAACAACAGTTGGATTCTTGCAACCTGGTTTGTTATAACCTTTTTGCAAACAATTTTGACAAGTCATTTGAATTCCAGTCTTAGGAACATTGTTTGGGTTTTAATTTTCATGAGGGGCTCTAATTCTCTTTTTTTGTGGCCTACCAGGCATCTTTTTTGGTTTAGGAGGCAATACCCTAGACATCTCACTACAGTATGACCAAAAGTTTACTCCATCTACTGGATGTAGGTGTTGATGATAAGTAGCATAAAACATATGTTTTCTAAAACAATCTAGGACATACGCTTCTACCCTCCTATTCAATTTGAAGATAACTGCAACGGCATGACTACATGGCAAACCTGATCGTTGCCATATGCTACAGCTACATGTTCTATGTTCTTTTATCTACTCCATAAGCTTCTGATCCATTTCTCACTTCAAAAACAGCTCCACTAGCCGGGATAACATGCCAAAACCTCAAAAGGATATAGGTGTCAGTGTCTTCTTTCCATTTTTCCAACATCTTCCTCATCGTATTCATTCTCTCCATAACTATAACCCTCATTGTTTCCAGCATTGTAATTAATGGTTCATTTCTTACTCTTAATAGCACAGAGTTAAAAAAACTCACTAAAACCATTTTCTACAGCCTCACAGTTGTTACCTATGTGAAAATAGGCTCTTGACCAAGTTTTGGGATCCTTATCTAGTAGATACTGATATGCATTTGGATTGGCTCTTTTCATCTTGCCCATTATCTTGTTGAAGAGTCCAGGGTAACTAGCTTTAGAGGCAGCCCAAAATAAGTTTCTAAACTCAACACCACCATATTGTTTTCTAAACCCCTCATAAATGTGTCTAGCACATTGCAAGTGTTCCGCATGTGGCATCACGTCCTTTACAGCTTCAATCAATCCCTGCATTTACATATTACATAGTTAAAAATGAATTCATTATAAAAACATATCACATAATTTCATTTTGTTAGAAAAAAATACAGTCAAAACATAGTTACCTTGTGTTGGTCTGATAAGTGTTAACCCATTTCCAGTTGGGTAACCAATATCTTCTCCAAGTAACTCCAAAAACCATGTCCAATTATCCTTGTTCTCTACATTAAACACAACCCATGCTACTGGAAATATGTGGTTGTTTCCATCTCTAGTAATTTCCGTAAGGATTTCCCCAACATTCGGATTTTTAAGGAAACATCCATCTAAAGCAATTACCGGTCTAGATCCCCTCTTCCATCCCTCTTTCAGTCCATTAAAGCAGACATAAAATCTATCAAAATAGGTTTTCTCATCTGGATTCACTGTAAACCCAACCCTAACTGTTGAACCCTCATTAGAATCTAATATAGCCTTAGCACATGACCTTATATAAGCATAATAATCCTCAACAGTTGTTTCCGCTTCATTCAATTCCCAGCCTTTTGCATACCTACATTGTGATAGACTTACACTGCACTTATATTTTTTCATCACTAAATCTGCGATTTCATGTAACTTAATATCTGGATTCATCCTAATCTTACTGCCAAAATGTTTACCAATCCACATGTAGCTCACTAAAGTTCCATACTTAAAATCTCTAGTACAAGTATGGTTATCCTTCAGAGACATTACTTGAAATGATTTCTCACCTTTCAGTTCTTTTCCGTAACACCTCCATGCGCATTTAGATCCTTCACCTTTCTTTTCACTTGGATATCTTTTCAACTTATTTCTCTTCCCCTTTTCTGGATCCTTGAGCCTCTCTGGCTTAACCCACACTTAGCTATTACCATGGTTTTTGAGCTTCTGTAAAACCATAGAGAAAATCCATTTGCCAAAGCATAATAAGTCAAGCAATCCCTAAATTGAGCAAAGATCAACATACTTTTCACCAACCTGAAATCAAAAAGCTCTGTTAATTGGAATCAATGAAACAATACATACAAATCTATATAATTAAACACATTACCTTTGGTTTCCTCATTTTCCAATGTGTATCCATATCATGAATAGGATACTTGTCCAACTTTGTTTCAACTAATGTAAATGGATCTGTAAGATCAGCATCATCTTGCCTCAAGTTCCTCATCAAATCATCCATGAATTCCTCATGTTCCATTACTTTTGCACTATCACCATCATTATAACTTATATATAGTCTAGAACTGCTCTCACATCCATCTTTATCAGAACATGATCTCTGCTTAGATGTCTTGGGGGCCTTATTTTCCTTGGATTTTCTATTCCTAAGTTCAATTAATTCATCTCTACCTTTTGACAAGTAGTCTACAGACATATCAGAGTATTCACTCTCAGTGTCACTATACATTGAGTATTTCCCTCTTACTTCTAATTCACTATCACTGTTACTAGAATCATGATCCATAACACTTGGGTTCACATTTTCTTAAATCACAATACCATTACCCTTTCTAACCACATGCTTTATTTTCCGTACTTTACCTTTATCTTTCATAATACCTTTACCCTTATCTACTGGCTTTTTACCTTGTGCATCAGAATGATCAACCACCATTTCATTAGAATGGTCAGCAACCACTTCATCAACATGATTAACAACCACTTCATCAGTCATAAGTGGTGCATCAGAAGGATCAACAACCACTTCATCATTCATAAATGGTGCATCAAATGATCACCAGCCACTTCATCATTAACATGTGTTTCAGTGGTAAGTTGTCTCCTAACTGTTCTAGGTTTTAGTGGTGCATCAGAATGATCAACAGCCACTTCATCATTAATTTGTGTTTCAGTGGTAAGTTGTCTCCTAACAGTTCTAGGCTTAAGTGGTGAATGTAGGTGTCGTGCTTCTTCCTCAGCCCATTCAACTAGTTCATCCCATGACATATTCCCATCATCCTTTTTCCTAAACCCATTAATCCTAAGTTTAGATGTGGCCTCATCACAAGAATCCTCAAAACACAAGTTTGGAATGTAATATTCATCCAACTTTTGAGGAATGTGTGCCAAATACATGTTTAATATCCCATAAGTTTAACCAAATCCATACATTGCTTCCAATTCGACATCACCTCCAATTATTTTCATCCCAACATGTTAGGAATTGGAAATTCCATGTGAAAGTGTCGGTCACCCCAATTATGGTCTAGCATATGTTAGCTCATAGACTTGTAGTTATTTACGTTATTTAGTAGTTAGTTAGTTATTTAGTAGCATATATTAGTTTAGTGTAACACCGTGGAGGAAGGACGGGTCTTTACCCACTGTATGCCTGATCCACAGTCCGATAGGAGGACGTACTATTTGTAACTATAAATACCCCTTCCATCCTTGGAAGGGGTGGTGCTTCTTGAATCTAACCTTTCATTTTTTGTATTACAACTCTCTAACAAGAACTTCATCTCTACTCTCTTCATCTCTCTAAACATGGCTTTCTTATATCATCATAATCCTAGACCACCTGAATCATCTAAACAACATAATATACACGATCCAACAAATGGTATTAGAGCCAAGGTTATTGTTGTTTGTGTTGATTCTCGTGGTTTATTTCATGGTTTTTAGCTGGTTCTTTATGCGGTTTGTACCCGTTTGATGCGGTTTGTTGTTGATGGTTTGTACTGTTGCTGCTGATTATAGTTTGTTTCTGCTGGTCTTGATATTCATTGTTGTGTTGTTGCTGATTTTAAGACATAACTGGTTTGAACACATTAAATCTGCTGGTGGGTTTGAACACATAATATACTGGTTTGCGTACATAACTGGTTTGTGCTGATGCTGATTTTGAATGTCAAATAATATTGGTTTTAAATGGTTTTAAAATGGTTTGTTAACTAGTTTCTAAGCAAGTTTTATGTGTCCAAATCTGCTGTTGGTATTGCAAAGTTGATATGAGCGACTTGTGTTGCATTTTTGAATGCAACTTGACTTGTTGTCCAGATTCAATGTATCCACAGTTAAGCGATTTGTGTGATTGAAAGGACTAAAGTGACTTATGCTCATGGAAGCGACTTGTCATGAGTTTTGACTTATGGAAGCGACTTGTATTATTCATGAGTTTTGACTCATGGAAGTGACTTGTCATACTGGTTCAAATGGCGACTTGTCTATTATTTTCTAAAGTGACTTGTGTGACAGAGTCAAGAAGTGACTTGTGTCAAGTGTCAAGAAGCGACTTGTCTGATAAGAAGATGAAGATAAAGAAGAGTATGACCATGACCACAAATCCATAACATCAAGACTCTATAACAACCTCAGTAACGAATATCTAACTCATAACCTCAACTCAGACCAAAAACGAATCACAACTATAATCTTAACATTCATATCATTCCCTTTAACACAACTTCAACAAATCATTATAAACCAACAACAACAACATACAATCAAGATCATCTCTGCCATATAACGAAAATTAAAAAGATACATGACCTCAGAATTTTTGTTCGTGTACTTAACCATCTCTCAAAGACTATTTTCAAGTATCACATCACACGAATCAAGTTCATCATCGATCCAACCTCTATCTAACAACTCAAAACATCTGGAAATATTCGAATCATTAAAAAAGGATGATAAACATTATGTATTTAAATCCTTTCATTAGATTCAGATGTTGGACTATTATCAAAGTAAAGTAATTGGTGTGAAATGAATCGATCTCAGTCTCACTTCTGTTTGTGTGTGGTTCTCAAAACACTTAGACCATACAAGATCTATACACAAAATAAGATTACATCACAGATCAAGAAACAAGACTCAAACTAAAAATTAAATGTTAATAACATCAATCTCAGAAAAGTTCAAATGAGTAATCTTTTGAAGATCTTTGTTGAACTTGTTTCCTCATAGATCAATTTTTGTAGAAAATAACTTCATGTTAATGTACGAAGAGTAAAGAAAGATAAAAAACATTCGGGTTTCATCTGTTCTCTTGTTTTGATTGTAAAGAAAAACTTGAACAAGCCACCAATATTACCTACCTAGAATATGTCCTTGTAGCCATGTCCTACACTCGTACCATCCCTGTGGCCACGATATTAGCTCAAGCCATCCCTGTGGCTAAGTCTTTCTTGATTAACGAATTTTATGTGCACGTATGCTTGGGAAGTTTGGTTTTTAGAATGAGATTTGGTCAAGGTGAGATGGAGAGTACTGTTAGAAGAGGGAGGCATATTTTTTCTCTGGTGATGTGTTTAGGGTTACACGTTTTTAGGGTTATGGTGAGTGTGGTTGTGTTTTATACCACCCGGGAAGTTAGGGTTGATTTACTTGGAGCGTGTATTTGGATTGGATCAGCTGGGCTGTGTATGACTTGAAACGGATCTAATATTATGTTTATTTGTTGGGCCTTGTTGGTGTAACGTTAATAGGCTAGTTAGTGTGAATATGGTTCGGGTTTTGGCATTAACATAAAATTGGTCAAGAGGGCTGAAGTATAACATGGGTTGCGAATTACTATTATTGTCATGAGTCTAACTATTTTTCTAATGAGTTAATATGGTGGGCCATTGTAGAGCAATTATGTGGGCCGAATCGTGAGATGAGTAGTGGACTCAAGTATGGCTTATGGATTAGCGATTGTTGGCTCACGACATGTAATGGGGTCTACAAGGAACATGATATCATTTTGTTAGGCCATGTGATATTGTAATATTTGTATGAGCTTTGATTGGTTCCGACCTTTGTGACCATGAATTGGATTGGGTGGGATTTCATTTGGATCACATGTTGTGTTAAATGATTCACGTCATTGGATCGGGCTTAATGGATTAGTGGATTGGGTTCAAAGTTATGGTTGGGCTTCTCTATATTGGATTGTATATATGAGATTTGATCATGAGTTTTGATAATGTGATGTGTTGAAGAAATTTGACGTTGAGATTTGGTATAATGTTGAGATTCGGTGTGTTATGAGGTTTGATATCTTGGTTATGCATTATCACGAAGCTTATTATGTCGCGGCTTTGATGTTTGTAATATGGTGACCACGGGGTTGTTTGTACGGTATCTCTTATTTGGATTTGAAGTGAGATCTTCCAGGCGCGTTTACTTATTTCGTCTTCTTTCTTTCTACCCTTCCACGAAGATGACTTGTTTGGGCATTTACAGAGTGTGATAAAGACTTGGCTATTTAGTTACGGTTGTGATTCTTTCTTGCTTAATCCACAACGTAACTATCACCGGTGTCTCCACGATTGAGGATACATCAAGAGGTTTTGCACATTGGGTACATCGTTTCTTCTTCACAAGGGTAACAAATCTGGGGAATTTCACTTCATGATCAAGTTTGGCATATCGGGTTTACTTCATCATGTTGTCCTTTACCAATGGTGAGAATCGTGAATGATGTGTTTACCAAAGTGTTTATTGGATGGTTGATGATTTTGTTGATGTTGGAGAATGAACCGTTGATGAACCGCTGCATGTTCCCGTAAAACAGATATTCACTGAAATCAAAGTTGTCATAACACATTTAAGCTGACATTGTTTACAGCGCTGTCTTGATTTTGTAAAATCCCGCTAAAGAACCTATTTCTCGGTTTAAATCATAAACTTGTAAAATCCCGTGACAATGGAAACATCCTGGTAATTGTAAAGTGCATTTCCGGATCTATCTTACGGTTTATTCTTGGTTTTGTAAAATCCCGCGAAAGAAACTATTTCTCTGTTTAAACCATAGAGTTGTAAAATCCCGTAATGATGGAACCATCCTGGAGAAAGGAAAGCGTATTTCGGGATCTTATCGATCTTTGGTCTTCGGTTTTACATTTCAAAGAAGAGATAAAAGGGTGTACTTCATGAATTGGATGTGTGTTTGGATATTCGTCATGGCAGTTTGGTTATTACATGGTTTTACGGGGTTATGTGCTTTTAACCATGCTCGAGATGAAAACCATTATCATAGTTCACTTAAAATGTCAAAGGAAGCTAGATGTGAGCTTTTAACCAGAAGATGTGACAACGGGGTTAATTTACTATTATTTATTTGAGGTTGAAGTGAAATATCACTGGCGAGTGTACTTAGTATCTGAAGGTATCGGGGATGGTTGGATGAAGATTCTTCAAGATCCTTGTTCGAGCTTATTATAAAAAAAAAGACTTGGAAATCTAGTTATTGTTGGGTGATTTTTTTTCTTTTCTTTTACCACTTGGGGAATTGGGCTCTTACCACCACAAAACAACTATCACTTTAAGGAGTTACGTTGTAGTGCTCAGTGTCACATTCAATTGTGGATTTTCAAGAGGTGATGTACGTCATATACTTGATGGTTGGTTGGTTGAAGAGTATAGAGTACTTAGAGAGTACTTAGAGATTATAATGGAAATCGGCACCACTCTTTGTTACATATGTGCAAGTTTAAGTCACGAGTTCGGGTTGTTTTACTTCAAGGTCAAATTCATCGTATTGGGTTTTCTCCATCAGCTGTCACGACAAAGAGCCTACTGAATGATAATGGGATTGATTACAAGTTTTGCCAAGAGATGATGAAAAGAGAGAGATTATGACGTTTGAACACAACAGTTCAAGCCTCGTTCTCTAATGAAAAGAAAAGTGTATCGTTCGGTCGCTTTATCTTAGAAGAAGAGAAATCTTCTTATTAATGACCATTCTCATCAACATGCTTCATACTTTTTCCAAGCGCTTTCAGTTATCAAGTGAACCGGGCTAACGTTGATTATTTTCTTATTCCACTTGCTCAATTATAATGACGATGGCGACATCATATGCTACCTTTGAGGGGGAGAAGTGTGAATAGAATGCATTTGGATGATTTTCACTTATTAAATCAAGAATGGCAACTCCGTATGCAATTCTTGAGGGGGAGAAGAAGTGTGAATTTACTGCATGGGTGATTGATATATAAGAATAAATGGTCAAACGGCTCCAAACTCATGTTAGAACCGAGCTTCTTCTTATCGGGTCATCTTCACATGGAGTTTTTTCTTCTAAGAGCCGTTGGCTGACATCTTCTCAAGGACTGATGAGTTTATCGACAAAGTGCTTCCGGTTAATGCTTCACGTACACATCAACATGATGATTCCGAACAATCTCTCTGTTATTGTTTGATGTGATTGGTAGTTTGGTGTTACCATTTAGTGTGTTCGTTGCGGGCTGATTGCTGATTTCCTTGATGAACATCTTTCTGTTCTTGTTTGATTGGGAGGGATTTTAGTTAAGGGGATTTGCAAGATGTAAGTTAATTGGGATGCTTTTTTGGTGAGTTGAAGATGTTGACTTTCTATTCCCCAATTGGACAATTTTGAAGAAGGTCGAGTCTACAGTCTGTTCTACATCTTCTGCTGCATGTTAGAAGACTAAAGACGAGTTGCATCTGATTATCCAAAGACTTCTTCTTATTCAAGGCATTTATCTAAAAGATTGTCAGTTTAGGGGAGAGCACTGATTGGGGGGAATGAAAAGCCAGATTTAATCCCCAATTAGACTTGCTCACGCTATTCTTCAGCAAGTTGATTCCCACAAGATTTCAATGGTATTCTTCTCACAAGATTTCTAGTATTTGGGCTTATAATATGTTGCTGATTCTGAAGTATCAAAACCAGCAAGGGGGAAGGAGACACGCATCTAAACACGAGTAAACTTGATGAACTTAATACTTCTAAGTGATTGATGATATCCCGGGAAGACAAAGGTCATTACCGCAGAAAAACTCAATGTTTATCTCATGGCGTTTAGTGTTCTTATTCCAACTATGTGGGGGAAGTGATGTAAGAGAAAGTTTCTGAAGATAAAAGAGGTACACAAGTATGACATATTCAGGGGAGATAAATGTGTAACATGAGGGAGGTGTTATAAGTTATTCTCTCATTGGGAATGTGTATACTTTGGATTCTTGAGCTTCACACATGATCATCAGGGAAGAAAGATGTGAACATTGGGGAGGTGTTTTCATTACCCTCATGATGTGTATTTGGGAGAGTTCTTGGGTATTGGTGTACTTCGGGTTCTTAAGCTTCATACACGATCATCATGGAAGAAAAATGTGAACATTGGGGAGGTGTTTTCTTTCCGGGCATGATGTGTATTCGGGAGAGTTCTTGAGCATTATATAAAGAGACTGACTGCATCAATTCAACTACTTGGGGGAATTGTTCTCTTGACACCTTTTAGAATGGATAGACTTAAGTGGTTATGAAATTTGAGAAGATTATTTATGAGTGGGATGATACGTTGATGTTCTTGTTGATGATATAACCTCGAACAAAGAATCACGATGATTATTCTTATAAGAAGCAGCAAGATCGATGATAATGGTGTGCTTCCTTGTGCACCTGGCTAAAGCAAGATTGAAATAGAGCTTCTGCTTTCGGCCTAAGTTTTTCGGTTTGGGGGGAAGCTGCCAAAGTCTCTCATTCTCAAAGGGTCGTGTTCTATCTTCTATTCTGGAGCCTCAGATGCTTTGGTAGTGGAAGTTTAAGAGATGACGAAATCTTCTATGACGTGTTGCTCGATATCTTTATCTCGGTACTCATATCATTATCTTCTTAAACTATATCATCTTCTCTATCTTTGTATATATTTATCAGAAAAACAAAATAGAAAAATATAAAACCATCAAAAACCCATAAAAATCAGAAAATTTGAAAAAGACCAAAAATATGTTTTCTAAAGACATGTCTTCTGGTATCGATAACATCTGCGGTCTTAGAAATGTCATTCAATAATGGCACGGGACCATAGATGAAGTTCGAGCAGGAGGTATAAATATTATTTTTCCAAAACATGTCTCAAAATATGGCTTGCAGTTATTTCAGACTGTAACCCGTTCTTAAAACTATGGTTTTCTATTATTTCGATAGCAACCCCTTCAAAGGAAGGAAAGTGCTGCGCTAAACAAATTTTCAAAATTTTCGTGCACTTATCCTAAAACTAATTGAGAAAAGTATGTCGAAGGACTGCTGTTCCTACACAAATGTTTTTCCGTCTAAAATTCTTTAGAAAAATATTTGTTGTTTTCAAAAATGGTGGTAAATGAGTTGCTTGAAAATCAATCAGATTTAGAGTTTTTATAAAATTTGCAAACTCAATCAATGACTTCAGCGCTTTTAAAATGTTCAGAAAATGAGTCATTGATTGAGGGGGAGAATGTTTTCAAATTTATATCATCTATCGGGCTTATCTAATTATCCTAAATGCTTAACTATAAAATGATGTTAACCTACGTTGAAGGACTAGGTGCCTATGATATGATTGTTAGGATTAGATGATTAGAGTTTGATAATCACATTATTCCCATGCTTTACATGATCTGATTGATATGTTGGATTGACTTGTATTAGTCGATTGCTGTTTGGGTGATGTCGACCACCATATATCTGTATGTATGTTTACTAACGTATGCATATATCATGGTATAAAAGAATGTTCCCGATCTGGATCCCACATAATATGATGATTGGATGCTGAAAGGAAAGGGTAACTATATCTTGGGTTGACAAATGAAGAAACGGAGCTTAATTTGACTTCTATGGAGAGTTGGCATGAAAAAATGCAACGTAAGAGGTCTTACTGCATTAGCAGATGGTTTTCTTCATCATGAAATGAAGAAACGGAGTTTAATTTGACCTCTATGGAGGTTGGCATGAAAAATGCAGCGAAAGAAGTCTCCTTTACTGCTTGAGATGGTTTTCTTCAAACCCTCAGCAACAACAAAAGCAGCTCAACCAATTAACGTATCTTTGTGCAGGATACCATTTTTAAACAATTTTGAAAAAATTTGATTAAATTTTTTTGAAAATGGAAAATATTGTTTTGAAAATTAATTGGACTTAATTTTGAAAATCACCGGACTTCATTTTATCAAAACTTAAGTCACTCAATCATCGACTACGGTCATCGATTGAGGGGGAGAGTGATTTAAAATAAAATATTTTCAAACTATATTTCTTCACAAAAGTTCTGATTTGTACGAAAAAAAGTGGTGATCTAAAGATTTAATGTTATGTCATGGTATGATTTTCTTTAAAACTCAAAGATCTTTCAAAATGAAATTTTTTTGTTCTTGTTTGATTGTGAAATTGTTTTATTTTACTTAAAGATCTCTTAAAACAATTATACCTGACACTAACAATCTTTAATGTCTTAAAATGGTCCTTATCTGTCATTTTTCAAAATCAAATTTTGCCACGTCTTTCCCCAAAATTTTCTAAATGATTTAAATATTTTGGGATCACAAATCTCAAAGGGTTTGAAATTTTTGATCGGGGGAGAGATCGTGATTTAAATATCAAATCTGTTTTAATGGAATTGGTTTTAGTCCTTTAAAGGCACTCCTGCCTCCATGTGCCAAACGATTTCAATATATGATACACATGATTGAGGAGGACCATTTATCCAAAAACAAGATGAGTATTTAAACCAGGCCACATATTCTCCCATGTTTTCTAAACCTTATTAAATCACTTGGGATCCAAAATCTCAAAGGGTTTGATAATTTTGATCGGGGGAGAATTTGTGATTTAATTATGAAATATGATAAATGATGATCGATTTGATTCAAAAGTGCAGGCTGCTCTCCCATATGTGCTAAACGCTTTCGAATCTCGAAGCACATATTGAGGGGAGCATTTCAAAAAGAAACTATCGAGGTATAAAGGCTTTTATGTTTTAACATAAAGTACCTTGATTGAGTTTTAAATGGTTTCTTAATGGATTTTGTGATCGTGGATGTACTTCAAATGAACTCTTTCCTCTATGTGATAAAATGATTTCAAATATGCTACGCACATATTGAGGGGGAGAATTTACCAAAAAATCAAATGGTTTTTCTTAAGGAAATTGTGATCAAGAAAAGATTTCAAAGATCTCTTGCCTCCATGTGCTAAACATTTTCAAATCATGTGCACATGTTGAGGGGGAGCATTTCTAAATGATCAAAACCAATTAAGGTACAAAATGTTTTGTCACAAGTACCTTGATTGGATTTTCCAAATGATTTTTCAATTGGTTTCGAGAAGGAATGAACTGTACCAAAAGACCGACCATTTTACTTTATGTATGGAGTTATAAGGATGGTGAGGTTAGGTATTAGTTCCCACGATCCGCCAGAACTGGAGGGATCTACCCAGGGATAATCGACTAGATAGTGTAGAAGTCCTTAGGTATGATGAAAAAGGAGAAAAGTGAGATATGGAAAGAGTGCGGACTGAGACAGGCTAGTAATAGGAATAAACCCAACAAGGTTCTAGTTATGAAGTCTCGGTAAACCTGGCGGTTGAAGAATGAAAAGAATTGGAATGTGAAAAGGGTGAAAAGAAATAGCCCTCAATAATTCAACCTTAGGGCAGAAACCGGGTTCAATACATATGCTACTGGTGGTTACTAAGGTAACGGTATTGAAGACAAGACGTCATGGACCCGTGGACTTAGCGCACTAAACTTCCCAAGCTACTCAAGTTCCTCTTAAAAGGGCTTGTTTCATTCTCACGGGGAACCTACATAATCTATCGACTTTCTCTTAGAGATTGTTGATATTGAAGAAGGAGACCCTCTGCCTAGTCTCCGACATAGGAACCAAATGTGCACGATTGAGTCTAGAGCCAAGAGATCATCCACTATATCTCATTAAGACACAATTAATGAAGACTTACTGTTTCACACAATGTGGAAAGTAAGTATATACTGAGAGTCCTACGCATTATCCTTGTGGTATTGCCAAGACTTACTTGTGACATCTGGACTTAATAAATGGGGCGATTCATTATTGAATCAATCCTTCTCCAGGAAAATGGATTGACGGATACCTTTGAAAAACCAGTCGTTGTGCTCAAAAACTCTTTTCTCTAGCACTTCGATTGTGTATTATGTTTTCAAAATAAAAGGGTATTTATGATTGAAAATTGATTTCTTCTTCTAAACCTTCATCGTATTGCAAAACTCTTTCTCTCATGCAGTACGCGATTGTTTTCAAATCATTTTCTATCATCACAAATCTCAATTTCTTTGGTTCACTCACTCCGTGTTGTCTTCTTTGAGGCGTTCGGTTTGAGAACGGCTAGAAACGCTAGAACCCCTCCAAGGAGATTCTTTGGAATTATACGATCACAGGAAGTACTTATCTTGATCAACGGGGGAAGTGGGCGTGTACCTCAATTCAACGAAAGTGATCAAAGACACTTTCGCGTGTTTTATTGCTAACTGTCGTTTTGGTACATTTGCGGTTACTTGATCCCGAATGAAGTCAATCCAAAGCCGCTGCTCACGGCATCCACACTTAATTAAAGAAATCATGACAAGTGCTTATCTACATAACACGGCTCGATAGCGGCTAATATCATGAACCGATGTGCTTCTGATGAAAAGATGTCATGATCCAAAAGGTGTGAGCATGTCGGTCCGAAAGTCACAACAACACATGATGGCAACACTACAAAGGGTGATCGAGATTTACTATGGTGATGATCTCAAAGTAAGCTTGAAGATCATCAAAGATGTGGATCAGTTCAAAGACCTCCATTGAAAGTACAAAATAATCGGACTTTGAAGAAGACTAAAGCACAAAGATTAGGAAATGAAGAATTGAAGTCTGAGCTCGAGAAATAAAGACAAAGATAAATGCTAGGATGCAAAATGTATTTCATGGGGTGACCTCCCTTAGGGGGAGATTGTTAGGAATTGGAAATTCCATGTGAAAGTGTCGGTCACCCCAATTATAGTCTAACATATGTTAGCTCGTAGACTTGTAGTTATTTACGTTATTTAGTAGTTAGTTAGTTATTTAGTAGCATAGATTAGTTTAGTGTAACACCATCCCGGAAGGACAGGTCTTTACCCACTGTATTCCTGATCCACAGTCCGATAGGAGGACGTAGTATTTGTAACTATAAATACCCCTTCCATCCTTGGAAGGGGTGGTGCTTCTTGAATCTAACCTTTCATTTTTTGTATTACAACTCTCTAACAAGAACATCCTCTCTACTCTCTTCATCTCTCTAAACATGGCTTTCTTATATCATCATAATCCTAGACCACCCGAATCATCTAAACAACATAATATACACGATCCAACACAACATCTAACTCACACTCTGGTAACTTAAAAAACATGGCATAAAAAGTTATTTCAAGCTTCTCTTCTAAAAACTTACGCAAACTTTGATAATCAAACAACTTATCTTTTCCAATCCTCATCTTATAAACAACTCCGTTTTCATACCTTAATGGTGAGGAATAGGCATCTTAAGGAGCCATCCTGTAAAAAAATTATATTTATATATTCAATAAGCGGAAACCCTAAACCAATGCACATGAAAACAAAAATAAAAGAATAAATTAGTATAAGGGACCAATAGAATATACTATATATTACCTTTTGCCCACATCAATTTAACAAAAGCACTACAAACGATGATGAATTTGGTACTATATTAAATTAGGGTTTGTGGGGTAAAGGAAAAGAAAGGAATGAGATGATCGATTAAAGTATGTGTGTAGAAAAAATAGTGTTGGGTTGACTTAGGGTTATCTTATATGTGTAGTTAAAAAAGTGTAGTGTTGACACGGTGGTACGTATGTAACACCCAAACACGCTAGGAGTCCATGTGTTGCGACATCTTTGGGAAAGCGTCGTACAATAACAAAAATCAAGGTTTGTGTTACAATGAAAAAAATAGTTGGCTACACACAATGCGAGAAGTGGTCAAGTTGATGCATTTTTGTCATTATCCCATTCATAAACTATAAACTTATTACCACTATGTATAAACCTTTTATAATTATATCAAATGTTCAAACATAACACATGCATTAAATTATGAAAAGGTATAGGATCTTGGATTTTTTCATGCCATATAGATATAGACCACAAGTTCACATTGGTTGAAACAAAAGATAAACCTTTTCATAGCTTTTAGACCTTTTTATAAACCTCTTATAGTGGATGCCCTCATAGTCTCAAATCAAGATATTTAATGCATGTATTATGTGAAACAATTACAAAACTTTAAAATTTGTGTATCATAATGAGATAAGTTTATTAACCCAAAAGGTTTATAAAATATGGACATGACATGAAATATTTAATTTTTAAAGCCTTATAAATATTAACCAAAGTGGATGCCCTAAAGACATCGTTTTAACTCTAGCTAATACTTAAGTTGAAGCTTTATACATTCCATAATAATACTTAATTTGATACTTGAAGCAAACATATTTCGAGTCTTGAGACATCAGACGCGTGGGTGATTATAACCAATCATTTTCCCTTTAATATATGTAAAATATTGGTTTTCATAAACACATCACATAACAATATATGGGTCGAATTATACAAGAGTTTAGAGAGAGAAAGTAGAAGATGGGAGCCTTTCTAGAGAGAGAAAGCAAACAATAGAAAGAAAGGTTAGATTGAGTGAAAGGTCCAACCCTCTACCTTTGGAGGTAGAGGGTATTTATAGTTACATACTACACGTCCTCTTTCGGACTGTGGATCAGGCATACAGTGGGTAAAGACCCGTCCATCCTCCACGGTGTTGCTCTAAACTAAATAACTAACTAATTGACTACCAAATAACGTAAATATCGATATGTCTACGAGCTAACATATGCTAGACTATAATTGGGGTGACCGACACTTCCTTATGGAATTTCCAATTCATAACAATCTCCCCCTAAGGGAGGTCACCCCATGAAATACATTTTGCATCCTAGCATTTTATGTTTATCTTTAGTTCTAAGCTCGTAGACTTCAATTCTTCAATTTCCGCATTCTTTGTGCTTGAGTAGCGATTCTTCAAAGTCCGCATACTTTGTACTTTTAGTGGAGGTATTTTACTGAGCCACATCTTTGATGATCTTCGAGCTTTCATTGAGATCATCAGCCACAGTAAATCTCTGGATCATCCTTTTGTTGTATCGCCATTAAGTGAAGTTGTGACTTTCGGACCGACATGCTCACATTTTGGATCATGATATCTTCTCATCAGAGTAGTGGAAGCTTTTGTTGATTCATAATATTTCCAGCAGCGTAGCAGAAGCATGGATTGAAAATATCAGAGCCAGTTGATGACGATATGCACTTATCATGATTTCTTTTGAATAAGTGTGGATGTTGTAAGCATGCGGTTATGGATTGACTTCTCAATTACGATCATTTTAGCGAATCCCAATGTACGCAAACAACGGTTAGCAATAAAACACGAAAGTGTCTTTGATTACTACGTTGAATTGAGAATACACGCCCACGGTTCCCCATTGATCATTACAAGTCTTTGCTGTGATCGGGTATAATTCGAAGAATCTCCTTGACAGGGGTTTTAATTTATTCTAGGCTGTTCTCAAGCGAAACGTCTCAAAGAAGACAACGAATTGAGTGAACGACAAATTGAGATTTCTTGATTGATTAAAATGATTTGAAAACAATGTCTTGAAGAAAGAGTTTTGAGAATAAGCGAAGGTTTATAAGAGAAATCAATTTTCAATCATAAATACCCTTTTAATTTTGAAAATATAATACACAGTCGATGTGCTAGAGAAAAGAGTTTTTAAGCACAACAACCGGTTTTTCAAAGGTATCCGTCAATCCATTTTCCTAGACCAGGATTGATTCAATAATGAATCGCCCCATTGATAAAGTCCAGATTTCACAAGTTAGTCTTGGCAATACCACAAGGATAAAGCGTAGGACTCTTAATATATATACTTACTTTCCACATTGTGTGAAACAGTAAGTATTCATTAATTTTTGTGTCCTAATGAGATATTGTGGATGATCTCTTGGCTCTAGACTCAATAGTGCACATTTGGTTCCTATGTTAGAGACTAGGGAGAGAGTATCCTTCTTCAATATCAATAATCTCTAAGAGAAATTCGATAGATTATGTAGGTTCCCCGTGAGAATGAAACAAGTCCTTTTAAGAGGAACTTGAGTAGCTTGGGAAGTTAGTGCAGTGGGTCACTGGGTCCATGACGTCTTGTCTTCAATACCGGTGTTACCTTAGTAACCACCATTAGCATATGTATTGAACCGTTATGCACGCCCTAAGGTTGAATTATTGGAGGCTATTTCTTTTCACCCTTTTCTCATTCATTTCTTTTTCATTCTTCAACCCCTTGATTACTTCACGAGACTTCATCACCACTAGAACCTTGTTGGGTTTATTCGATTACTAGCTGTCTCAGTCAACACTCTTCCCGTATTCTCATTTTTCTCCTTTTTTCATCATACCTAAGGACTACTACACTATCTAGTGGATTATCCCTGGGTAGATTTCTCTGGCTCTGGCGGGATCGTGGGAACATAAACCTAACCAAACCATCCTTATAACTCAAATACATAAAGTAAAATGGTCGGTCTTTTTGGTATAGTTCTTTCCTTCTCGAAACCAATTGAAAAATCATTTGGAAAATCAATCAAGGTACTTGTGATATAAAATCAAAGAATTTTGTACCTTAATTGTTTTGATCATTTAGAAATACTCCCCCTCAACATGTGCACATGATTTGAACTTGTTTAGCACATGGAGGCAAGAGTTCTTTGAAATCTTTTCTTGATCACAATTTTCATAAAAAAAGCCATTTGATTATCATGGTAAATTCTCCCCCTCAATATGTGCATTTGTTGTTTTAAATCATTTAACACATAGAGGAAGGAGTTCTTTGAAGTACTCTTCACGATTGCCAATAGAAACCATTAATCCCCTCAATATGTGCATCGATATACGAAAGAGTTTAGCACATATTAGAGAGAACTTGCACATTGAATCAAAACGATCAACTTTTATCAAATTTCATTATTAAATCACAAATTCTACCCCGATCAAAAATATCAAACCCTTTGAGATTTTGGATCCCAAGTGATTTAATAAGGTTTAAAAAAACATGTGAGAAAATGTGGCATGGTTTAAATACTCTTCTGGTTTTTGGTTAAATGCTCCTCCACACTCATGTGCATTATGTATTTCAAAATCATTTGGCACATGAAGGAAGGAGTGCTTTTGAAACAATCACCCTTTTAAAATTGATTTGAGATTTAAAACATGATCTCTAGATCAAAATATCAAACTATTTGAGATTTGTGATCCCAAGCCGATTAAATCATTTAGAAAATTTTTGGGGAAAAGGCGTGGCCGACACTTTTGAAAAATGACAGATAAGGATCAATTTTAGACATTAAAGATTGTTAGTGTCAGGTATGATAGTTTTAAGAGATCTTTGAGTTAAAATAAAACAATTTCACAACAAACAAGAACAAAAAAAATTTCATTTTGAAAGATCTTGATTCAAAATAAAAATCATACCATGACATAACATTAAATCTCTAGGTCACCACTTATTTTGTACAAACGGACTTGATAGATGAAATATCGATTGAAAATATTTTAATTTAAATCACTCTCCCCCTCAATCGATGACCGAAGTCGTTGATTGAGTGACTTGAGTTTTAAAAAAATGAAGTCCAGTGATTTCCAAAATTAAGTCCAATATATTTTCAAAACAATATTTTTCCATTTTCAAAACAACATTTTGAAAATTGTTTTAAGAAAAATGGTATCATCCACTACTTTTTCCTGCATAATGATATGTTAAGTGGTTGTTTGTACATTTGTTTCTTGCTGTAAAATTTTGAAAGAAAACGTCTGAGAAGCGATTAGGGCGTCGGACGTTGCATTTAACATGCCAACTTCTCCATAGAGGTCTAATTAAGCTCCGTTTCTTCTTTTGTCAACCCAAGATATAGTTTCCCTTTCCTTTCGGCATCCAATCATCTTCTATTGTGGAATCCGGATCGGGAACATTCTTATCAACCATGCTATCTGCATACGTTAGTGAACAGATATATGGTGGTCGACATCACCCAAACAGCAATCGACTAATAAAAGTGAATCCAACATATCAATCAGATCATAAAAGGCATGAGAATTATGTGTTTATCAAACTATTGTCATCTAATTCTAACAATCATATCCTAAATTCCTAGTCCTTCGACATAGGCAAATATCATTTTCAGTTAAGCACGTAGGATAATTAGATAAGCCCGATAGATGATATAAATTTGAAAACATTCTCCCCCTCAATCAATGACTCTTTCAATGAAAAGTTTTAAATAAGTCGAAGTCATTGATTGGATTTTGCAAATTTATGAAAACTTGATTCTGATTGATTTTTAAGCAACTCATTTACCACCATTTTGTTAAAACAAATATTTTTCTAAAGAATTTTAGAAGGCAAAATATTTGAGTAGGAATGTGATCCCTTGACATACTTTCCTCATTTTGTTTTAGGAAAAGTGCACGAAATATTTGAAAATTGGTTTAGCCGGCACTTTCTTTTCTTGAAGAACGGGTTGCTATCGACATAATAGCCAAGCCACAATTTTAGCGGATTCTGATGGAAGTGCGCAAGCCATTTTGAGACATGTTTTGAAAAAATATTTACACCTTTCGAACTTCATCTAAAGTCCGTTACCATTATTGAATGACATTTCTAAGACCGTAGATGTTATCGATACCAGAAGACATGTCATGAGAAAAACAATTTTTTTTAATTTCTGATTTTTTATGGGTTTTTAATGATTTTATATTTTTCTATTTTGTTTTTGTTGGTTTTATATTTTTGTATTTGGTTTTTGATAAATATTTACAAAGATAGAGAAATAGTTTAGAAGATGATGATGATAGAGATAAGGAAGTAAATCTGACACTTTGTAGAAGATAGAAGTTATCATCTCTTAAACTCACCACCAAAGCATGAGGCTCTTGAATTGTCGCAAGAACTTGAGCCTTCAAAAAGTGAATCTTTGGCGCCTTCCCCCAAGCGAGCAATCCTCGTAAAAATACCATTTTCCCACGAAGAAGAAGTGAAACAAACAGTCTAATTGTATGAAGCTCAAGAACGAAGAAGGCGATAACAGTAACAAGTTAACATGGATCATTCTGCGGTTATCATGATTAAGCCCGATCACATGATCTGTTATTAAGTCCTCGATGTACACATTAGTCTTGAGTTTGGCGGTTGTCTATTTATGGAGAACAATATGTCAACAACTTCATTTCACCAAATGTATTCCAGTTATCTTTCATATAACCAATCAACCCATAATATACACATGTACCCAACAAGAGTAGAGACGATGACATCCAAGTAACATGTTGAATCACTGATCATCTCGTCCCTGATGTACACATATCTCTCCCCTGATGGTTGCGATCTCATCGGAATCATCATAACATTGTGTACATAAAGCAATAACCAGAAGCACTTTATCATATGCCATATCGAAGATGTCGATAAGCAATATCATCTCACGTTCCAAATATTCTTCTCATATTTTTCTTTATGTGGAAATTTAACACATACAAAAGTATCGAGACCACTTCCTCCTAAATGGTTGGAATAATACATCCTTCCCCCAAATAGTTGGAATAACACACCAAAGGCTATGAGTAAAAACTGAGCTTCTCTGCGGTTATGACATTTGTCTCCCCGGAATAACTTCAATATAGAAGAAGTATTACGTTCATCACATGTACTCGTTGTGCATTTAGATGTATGTCTCCTTCCCCCTTGCTGGTTTTGATACCTCAGAATCAGCAAAACATAACACACTCATATCCATGAAATATTTTGAGAAGAACACAATAGGCTCAAATGAATCTTGTGAGAATCAACCGCTACAAAAAATCTCTCTGACTATCTTAACCATCCCAGACGTAGACAATTTGATATGACCACGGAAGAAGCAAACCCGATATACCAAACTTGAAACTAAAGATGAATTCCCCGCATTTGTATCTTAAGCTTGCACTAATGATGGAAGAACGGTGTAGTTTTATTTGAAACAAATCTCTAAGTACCCAATACTCAACCAAAGTACGAGACAATAACACCTCTTAGATTATCCACTTACTCTTTACATTTTGTATGTCATTGAGTAAAAAAAAGTAACTCCTTAAAGTGATTGTTAACCAGGTCTTCAAACATTCACCCCGACTGCTGGTAACTAGATAAACCAAGTCTTCAACTTAAATTCTAAGCACGAGCAAGTTATCATTGAAAGTCATTCATCCAACCAACCCCGACTTCAAGATAAAGTAAGAACACGCCTTTGTGAAAGACAACTTCAATTTCAAATAAGTGATAAATGATTAACTTTGAATTAATCAACTTGTGTCAAATGTCCAACACATGAATAAACATACAATCGGATGTACATTGATCCACTGATTGAACCGGAACAAATGATTCCTCAACATCAATGCATTCTTCCTAAAGGTATACATGTAGAGACTGATATGGAAGACTCACCAATAATGTCTTGGCGGATGAGGTAGTCATTTTCCTTAATGTTCATGTGGTTGATTTATAAGCGTGCATTGAGAGGAACAATAATCCGTGAAGATTTGGCAAAGGAATACCAAAGAACGGATCATTATTCATGAATAATATCCCGAAGATTTGGCAAAGGAATACCAAAGAGCGGATCATTATTGAATAGTGTAACTACAATATCAAGATAGCCATTATCAACGCCTTGTGAAGTGCGGAGATAAGGTTACTTGAGAATTCGAGAGTACTTCTTAGATGGTGAACCGCTTGAGTCGGTAGGAACCTGAGCATGGCTTCACTGTATGATCAACATGCGTTGGAGGTTGGAAGTACTCATCAAACATATCTTGAAAAATAATGAATCCCAAAATTGTAAATCCCAGTTATCCGTAGTAAGTGAAGACATTAGGCGTTGTAGAATCGTATGACCATAACTCAAGCATCCATCAACATGTAGTATATTCACTTCTTCCCTCAAAAATTGGTTTGCCATTTTTGATTGAGCAAGTGAATAAGAATATATACTAATGAACGGAGATTCACTTGAGGATTGAATGAGCATGGAAAAACATGAAGCTTGTTGATGAAGAATGTAGATGAGAATGGTCATAAAAATGAAGATTTCTCTTCTTCAAAGAAGATAAAGCCTGACCGAGGCATAACTTTTCTTTTCTTTGAAGGCAGGGGCACAGTGGTATCTCTACGAGCGCCATAGTGTTGGAAGAAGGCGAGCTGGCCCGATGTGAGCAGGCGTCATAGCCAGTTGATTATCAAGGTTGAGTTACTTGGCACACGTGAGTTATGAGATATCAGATCCGTTTGTTATCCATACTTTAAGCGATCCATGTAGTGAAGGATCGGAGTATCGCAGCTGAGTAAGGTCTACTGCATAACGTTACAAGCGATTCTAGCATATATATTGGTTAGTGACATTAGTATCCAAACCCTTTGGGGTTTCATGGCCAACCTTGATTTTGCATCCCGTGCTTGACTTCAGGTAGGAATCCACCTAAGTCCAACATCCTTAAACATTCTACCAGACGGAATCCACTTATGGCAAGGTCTAGGATTGTAGATATTCTTATGCATAGTGGAAGACTTATCGTTATTCCTAAACTCCAAAGATTTAGCAGTTGGGATCCATCTATGCGAAGTTTTAGGTTTTGTTTGCTTCATAAA
>OU343218.1:257690455-257772068 GCA_910596185.1 Chrysanthemum makinoi
TTGGATGACATTTACTCTATCATGTATTAGAGATGTTGATATCCTTTTTTATTGTTGGGACTTATTTAATTTCCATTTTAAGTTTATTTTGAAGTGGGTATTGCATTTGCATATGTACAATCCTTGTAAATGGTGTTTGATCTGGCAATGATGTTCAAAATGATGTGCTCAAGACGTTATCATAACTACAACACCTTTCTTCTCATTTCGCATCGTCATTCACCACGTGATTACTCTACAACTTCAACCCACCCTTTCATTCAAACAGCCCGTTCTGATTCTCAAAATATTACTGATGCACTCAAACTGTTTGATGAAATGCTTCACAGAAAACCTCCACCTTCCATCATTGAATTCAGCAAGCTCATTACTCCAATTGTCAAGATGAAACATTATTCAACTGCTCTTTCCCTTTTTAAACAAATTCATTTAATGGGTATTCCTCGTGATATCTATACAATGAGCATCTCTATCAACTGCTATTGCCACCTTAATCAACTCAATTATTGTTTTGCCTTATTAGCCGCCATCTTCAAGCTAGGACATCCACCTGATTTGGCCACTTATAACACTTTAATTAATGGCCTTGTTCTTGCTGATCGGGTTTTCGAAGCTGTTGAGTTATTTAAGAAACTCATTAGACACAAACTTTGTGTGCCTAATCAGGTTATGTATGGAACTGTCATTAATGGCCTGTGTAAAGTTGGTTACACTAGCAAGGCCCATGAACTACTCAGGTTCATGGAAAATGGTTCCTGTAAACCTAGAGTTGAACAATATAGTACAATCATCGATAGCCTCTGCAAAGACAGAATGGTCGATGATGCACTACAGCTCTTTGCTGAGATGACTCAAAAAGGAGTCAATGCTGATGTTATCACTTATACCTCTTTGATTCATGGTCTATGTAACTTTGGTCGAGAGAGTGAAGCTGCAAGAATGTTAATACATATGGAGGAGAAAGGGGTCCCACCCAGTATACATACCTACACGACCTTGGTGAATGCCTTTTGCAAGCAAGGATCTGTAAAAGATGCAGAGCTTGCTGTTCAAGAAATGGTACGAAGAGGTTTACATCCCGATGTAATCACTTATAATGCACTAATTGATGGATATTGTTTACGCGGTGAATTAGATGAAGCACATAAAGTTCTTGATGCTATGGTGGAGAGAAACCTAGTACCAGATATCATCACCTACAACACCTTGATAAATGGATACTGCAAAAAGAATAAAGTTAATGAGGCTATGCATCTTTTTCGAGAAATCCCAGACAAAGGTTTGATTCCTGATGTTGTTACCTACAATAACATGTTGCAAAGTTTATTTCAATCGGGGAATCCAACAGCTGCTAGAGAACTTTTTAATGAGATGCAAGCCAAGGGTTTGACTCCAGATATATGCACTTATCGTATCTTGTTCCATGGAATGTGCCAAAACTCAGAGTGTGCTGATGCATTGGTTCTGTTTCGTTCACTAGGGAGCAATGACATGATGAAAGATATAGGTTTGTATACAATTTTGATTGATGGTTGTAGCAAATGTGGGAAGCCTAATTTGGCTATGGATCTGTTTGATGAACTCTTGTTGAAAGGATTGAAACCAGATGTTAGAACGTATACAGTGATGATACGCATCTATTGCCAAGAAGGTTTACTTGATAAAGCTAAGGAATTGCTTAAAAAGATGGAAGCTAATGGCTGTCTCCCAGATAGCATCACGTACAGTGTTATTATTCAAGAGTTGTTGAAGAAAAATGAGTGTCAAGATGCAGAGAACCTTCTGGAAGAAATGATGAACCGAGGTTTTATGCCTGATTACACTACTTTTTCGATGTTGCTAGACCAAATCCCAAACGTGGGACAAGAGTCTCGTATTCGAGCTATCATTCAAAACAGTCTATAAAGTCTTGAAAGAGAAGAAGGTAAACTACAAGATTCAACATCTAGTATCATTTTCTGTACATCTCAAAATGTAGCAGAACATTGATTTCATGTTGTTAGTAGGTATTAAATGATGATTGTAAGTGATTTTAGTTACTGGTAACTTCAATTTTAGATTCTCGACATCTTATATCATTCATGTTGTTTTCAATGCTCATTGTTATTAACAATAACCTTAAAATCATATCCAAGTTCTGTCGACTGGCCAAACATTAGTTCCATGCGCAGATCTAATCACACTTGCCTGCTAATAGTAGTACTGTTGTACAATCTTATTAAAATATGATACTCTCAATTTATTTGATTTAATTTGACATGTATCAAGTTCAATCTACATTTTGTAAGTTAAATTATGATACTTTATAGTCTAGAGTTCAATTCTATATCACTAGCAGGAACGTAAAAATGTTACCCAAATCTGTACAAAGTGTAATTTCAGTTCTACCTATATTTAACATTTTGCAACCTACAAATGTACAGAGGAAATTAAAAGATGCTAACAATTTGCTAAACAATCATCTACCCGTGAATTTAACTTCGTCCGATTGACTATTTGTCTTAATAGTACATGTTTTTGTTTCTTAAACATACCACTAGGTATTGTCCTTATCGATTCCCTATTTAGTTTTCGTAATTGGTTAAGTTGAATGGCTTTAAATATCTAAATAGAGAGTTCGGGTTGTAAAGAGGTTTAGTTACGGGTTGAAATCATTAAATCATGAGGTGAGGAGAGTTTGTATACTCTAGAAACTTACATACCTTGTTCTTGGCACAGCTTCTAACTTGCTCACATTGTGTTACTAAGTTTTAAAGCTAGGAAAAAAAAATGGTTGGATGATATATAAGAATGGATAGAAGGAAAAACAAAATAAAATCATAACTCATGTTCCACAGTTAGAGAATAAAAAATAATTTGTTCAAATTACATGTATGTCTTTTAATTGTTGATGTCAAATCTTATGAAAGTGTCATATTCGCCTTTACACAAAATTTATTGTTCTCCTTTCTCTTTCCTTCCAAAATTGAGATTAAGATTTTCAAGAAAAAATCTCTTCATTTTTCTTTCCTAAAACAAAACTCTAGAACACCAAAACATGTCGTTTTCTTTACTTTTTTCTGAAATTGTAACTAAATAACACAATGTTAACATAAGTCTATGGGGACGTAGCCTTTATTTTCATTCACTTAATTTTATTTTATGTGGGTTTTCATTTAACGTGTATATATAGAGGTGTAAGAACTAAACTTTAAAGTTAGTTTATATTCGCTTATTTATTATATGAACAACATAGATAATATTTTACTTTAGGTTAATTAAATTAAAGAACATGAACAAAAAATCTTGTCCACTCATTTATGTTCGTAAACGTTTGATTAGGTTTTCGTTAACATTCGTTTATGTTCGTTAATTTGTGTATGTTGGTATATTGTATCCTTTTATTACATGCTTCTAAAAAATTGTGTACTTAAATCTATAATACTTAAAGCTTACCCCCCTTAATTTAATGTGCAAGGGGGTTGTGCACAACCAAAAGTACGGTACATACATGTCTATGCATACCGAAATAACTACAACTCATTTCGTTTTAGGAGGCCCTCATATTCAATGCAGATTCAATTTGGTTTATGAAGAGGCTCGAATTGAATGAAAATATCCCTGGCTTGAATGAAAATATCCCTTAATTTAATGTGCAAGAGGGTTTGTGCACAAAATCATGTACGGTACAAACATGCCAATGCTTCACAAAAGTTCTCAATTGAATGTAATGAAATGAAGGTGAATATGAACTCTTCTTTGAAGGCTACAACATTTATGTATGATCATTAATCGGAGGTATATGAAGAAACATGAAGTTACTTGGAGGTATACAAAGAAACACTGCATTTAGTTGTTGCAACACTTCATATTCATCTTAAGAAGCCTATAAATAACACATGCATTTCTTAAACTTTCCACACCATAGCGAAGAAAAAGACGGCATAATAAAGAAGCAGCAAAGTAAAACGTATGTACTATGTCATTGCTGTAAATTTTTTCGTGCTCACTAATCTTTTTGTTGCAAGTAGTTAACTAATCTGAATTGGTGCTCTAATTTCTGTGTAGTGCTTCAGTAACTTCCAAGAAACGGAAGTTGGAGCGATTGAGTAGTTAAGAATTAACAGAAGTTAGAGGTTATAAACTCCCCAGCCGTGGAAAGCAAATTACTACTGTCAAAGGTATGTTGCCCCTGTAAATTGTAACCTTATTTATTTATTTATTTATTGTTCATGCAACGCATATGCCCACGTCACTGGAATTGGATGTTTGATATGGGGTGGTGATCTGATGGATATTGAGCAATTTGAGGAAGGTGGAGAAACACTTTTTATTCGTCTCGCAAGTTCAGAATTAGGTATATTTGATATTTGCATTTTCTTATACATATTCCCTTTCATTCACTTCCAACTCCCATTCTGTTGAAATCTATACTTATTTGTGCCATTTTTTGCCTAGGTGGTAACAGAGCATCCAAGACTGCAATTATAGCGGCATCAGTAACTGGAACGATTGTTTTGGGTGTAATTATATGGCTAATCTGGAGATACATGCAAAAACTAAAAAGTAAGTTTCACATAATCTTAGCCTTAATACAATAGCCTGCAATATTTATGAAATACTATGAATAAAGGTTGCTCTTCTGTTTGAAATGATCCATCAGTATATGGTATTCATTTGAGTTGGAATAGAACTTTTTTTTTATGAGAGCGCCCATAGCGATACTGATCTATAATGGTATATTATGCTATATTTCTTTCAGTTAATGGTCTTTTTATTTACAATCCGTTATTTACTACGATGAACAGAAATCTCAATTCTGTGGGGACAAAAGGAAAATGTTTCACCACTCTTTCCAGATTCTAATAGCCTAGACATTTCGGCGGGTGACACACGACCAAATGATCTTACAGTTGAAGGGATATTCCAAGAGATGCCACAACTTCTGGGATTGGTTGAATCTGGGTTTTGATGTTCTCGGTGAAACTGGATCGATTGGATGAAGAGATTGATATCATTTGTACAGATCGAGAGTAATGATTGATTGTATGTCGTTTTTGTGTTTTGTTTTGTATGTGACAGTTTGATATGTATTGGATCTGAGATATTGAGATGTGGGTGATGTTTAGTGGTGTTTTCTTTTTTTTCGGTTTTTTTTGAAGTAGGCCAAACAAACAGAAAACTATTCTACACTGGAAAAAAAAGAAACCAAATCCGGTGTTGAGGTCCCAGAAAATGATATTTGGAAAATATCGAAGATTTGAGATGAGTTTTGAGTCTTGATGAGGTTTTATAAAGAGGGTATATATAGGTGTGTGGGGATTTAAAGAGGTAATAAATAGATTGATTTGGAAGGTTTTGTTTTGGTGGATTTTGGAGTAGTTGAAATGAGTCTTAAAAAGACAGCTTCTGTTTATGTGTTGAATGAGAAGAAGGATCCCGGATAGTGTGTGTAAACGAGGTTTGATGGTGTTAAGGATCATGGATGCAATGGATGCAATAGATGTAATAGAGGGATCATTTATATAATTTACTTTTTGGACAATGGATGCAATTTTTATAAATTCAAGGGTAAAATGGTCATCACAATTTTGTATTTTATCTTTATTACTCAATTAAAGACAACAATGTCAAGTTTAATGTCTAGAAGAGCTATTTTTTTTTTCGCTACGTCGAACTGACATTTGTGACAAGTATGATGCTTCAATTGGTTAATAGCCCTATTATTTATCCATCGAGTAACGCAAGGTGCGTTCAAGATTTTGACCAAATACAAGTGGAGCAAGATCATGACTTGATAGTGACTGATTATTTATTATAATATATACTAATAGCCGTTTTGGCATCGTACACAAATTAGGCCTATACATGCAGTGGTGTCAAATATCCATTGGTTGAAAAGTGGTATAATACATGTTTACAATTATGTGGCGTCCCCTTATTGGCTAAAGTGTGGTTAAGATTTTACTGTTCAGAGTTTTGTACAAATGCATACGAATGTATAAGTGCGGCGTACATACAAAACTACACATGCACCGAACTTGGTTGTAGGCTAGAAGTTTCTCATTTGGCTTTATGTGTTGCTGTCAATGTTTTATTGGTAGACAACACATGTTTCTAACAAAAAAATCTACAATATACATCTTCTTCATCACAATGTGTACACAAACACCTCCTAGAAAATTCTAGCCCCTCTCATTCTTCTTCTCCTCTTATAAAAAACACACAACAATTTTAGCATCAAAATATGTTCACCAAAAAAGTGTCTTCCATAACCCACCTTTGGTACCAGAAAACACGAGTTCATCATCAAAACCCCATGAACGTACCTGCGAAAACACAGATCCAAAACACCCGTGAATCAAGTAAACCCTTGAACGCTGGAATAAGCGCGGGATCATCAATAGCTTCGCAACAAACGAAAAAAAATTAGAGTGACAATCAGGTACAAGTATTCATATCTTTTAATTTTTATTTTTTACTTTGGTTCTAAATTATTTGTGATTTTGTTTTTATGATTTGGTTACTTTAAAATTGGTTCTTTTAAGTGTCTGAAATTTGCGGTAGTCTACACGGTTCCTACATGAGGAATTAATATCATCTTTCTCATACCCACAATTAAAATAACAGCATCATTATAATTTTTTTTGGTCTCCTGAAAATGATGATGCCGCGGATTTTAGGAGGATGTTAGTGTTCTTAATTTATTGAAATTAGTTGTGGAGATGGTGCAATGTTTGTGTCCTTTTATGATTTTATTGGCTTGCTTGATTTGAACATGATTATTTTTTCTTTTGGTTTGTTAGATGAGAATGATGAAGTCGGTGTCTGTAAGAGGCTGTTGGTCTCATATAAGGAACAATTGTAGCATCAATCGAACAGGCCGAGACCAACAACCTTTCGGTGTCTGTAAGAGGTTGTTGATCGAGACGTTCCATTTAATCAAATATATGACAAATCTTATTAAAATTTGTCACCAAAAAATGCATTCATTTTCTTTTTTCATATTATTGAAGTTTACATAAAATAGACAAATGTAAAAGCTAAGGAAAAGATAATGGATTTGTGAATGATAAGCTTTAAATCGAACGTCTCGATCATTTCCATCTATTTGATTAGACCCTATTATACGTACTATTGGTTCGATAATTATCGAATTGACAACTTGGTGGATAAAGAGTTTTCATTTTGTGCGAACCGAAGGCCAAGTTGCTGGCCGGCAAGAGCACTCTCGGACTTTAACAACGACGGATTGCTATATGCTGATAGCCGTCAAACAAATTTTGTAGATAAAGAGTTAAAGTAACGGAGAGTAAAATCGAATTCAAAAAAAAAATAAAAAAAAAAAATAAATAAAAAAAAGAGAAAACAATGTCGATGCAAAAACAATATGAGCTTAAAAAGCTTATTGAAAAGGTAAGGCTTAGGCCATTTTCAAATTTCGGGTTATTAAATGTGATAGCTAACTTGATTGGGTTTAGAAAATTTTGTCTATTTACGATATGATATTAAAGTATCTGAGGCAAAACTGATGCACTGTGTAATTGAGAATCATCTTTTGTTGCAGTCATTGGACCATGGTGGTCGAGAGTGGATGAGACCGAGAAGATGAGCTAATTTTTACAGAACTATTGTGAAGGCACAAACAGGTTTGTTCACGGCATTTTAAACAACGACTTCACACAGTCAAAAAATAATTGCTAACTGCATATTATGTTTTTTTTAGATCGAGTTCTTTGATTGCCCCATACAGAGATGGCAAAATCGTCACAGGTTCTGCTAAAAGTGAGTAATGTTTTTAGCACGGGTCAGATAGCTTGCACTTGCAGTATATTTTGTAATGTTCAAAAGTGATTATGGATATAAATATAGTAACAAAAATGTCATTCTTACGGCGGTTACTATGTTGTTTTTGCCAGTCATCTGCGATTCCAAAGAATCTATTGATGAAATTAAGTACGATGATGCAAAAAACAAAGGCTACTAATGCAGGAAATGAAGTGGTTGAGACCGGTAAAGACGCTAAATAATCTAAGGGGTCGTAGATCAGATGGGTAGATAAAATATCCAAAGGTTTAATCCTTCGTACTGAATAAGCCAACAATGTAGGCGAAAAGGCAACTTATGCCACCATTGATTGTCCCAAGAATGCCAAAGACTAGATTACAGGTTAGCAAAACACCCCATCTGTTTCTGCACAATGTTGATAACCAGCAATACCAACCAGGAATACACAGTTGACTATGCATAGAATTTAGTTTCATGATATACGTCATGATTTCTTTGTGTTTTGTAGGAACTGGAGAGTATGGTATGAACAAAGCCCAAGGAATGAAGCACAATGCGCGTAAGAAAACATCTGAAATGGAAGACAAGACATCTGATATTGTAGATTCCGCGAAAGAGGAGAGGACCAACATGCATGTAAGTTGTGTCATATTTTTTCTAAGAAATCAACAACAAAAGACTGTGTGTGCAGAACACAGATTGAGAGCTTTGGAGAATTTATTTCTTCTGTCCACAGCAGCGACGAAAATACCGCAATAGCTACCACCACCACCGGCTCCGAAGATGGCGGACGCTGGTATACCCCGGTTGATGAATTTTGTATCAGATTCACAGGTCGTAAAAATCCTATATTATAATCTAACGATATATTGTAACTGCTGCATATTTAATGGGTGTTTGGCCTTTCCATTAACTTCAAGTGTTTAGCCAACCCATGAAATCACAAATGAATTGAGTTGCAATTCCGTTGTATGCCTTTTTTTGTGTCTATTCCCTTATCTGGTGAATAAACCTATCTTATGTGCTGTCCGCAGCACAAATGTTTTCCCCATATAATAATATCATCACAATTATGTATCTTGGCAGAACTTGCAATGTGAACATGGTGTAACAATTGAAGGCCAGAATTTGCGATATGCTAATTGTTATAGTCATATGTGTTGTTTTATCATGCATATATATGAACAATTTAAGTTGTCGTTTGCCAAAATGTTTTAACTGAAAAATTGAAGCCCCGCAGCAACGCGCGGGCAATCATGCTCGTTTACAACTATTGGTTAGATCGATGAATATTGAATGTCACCACTCACCAATGAGTTGCTAATATATATCGACACGTTATAAAAATATAAATAGATATGTTCTAACAATGAACACGCAAGCCTTTAATTGGATTGATGTAAGATCGAGATCTTTAGCTACTAAAATTATCTTCTGAATATACGCAATTATCCGTTTTGGGATATATAGCCAATTCATCTTTTTGAATATACGAGGCATGGGGAACCCAACTGAAAATATTTGTCAATTTGGCTAAATTTAATATTGTTAAATGAATGATATTGTTTGTTATATAATGATTGATATAGGAACTTTGGGTGCATCAATAAAGATTGCATAAAGTTGTACCAGGTTGCAATATCATGCTGAAAAGAGATCGAGTGTGAATATCATACAAGCGTTTCAAGTGAAATCGTCATGTTAGCTCTTTTCAAAAAGAAATAAGTATGTCGTTGAACTAAGTAGTGCATGGTTAAAGAGAACTTGAGAATTGTATGTAATGATTTTGATGGTTTCTACTATTTTTCATGACAAATATGCATAAAGATATAAATTTCTTTTGTGGACAAGTGATTATTGTACAAATGCAATGCAAATCCAACCTGAGCATTACATATTGGTCTAAATTTGAATCTAAATCCGTTGACATAGGTTAATATGATAGTATGTTCAAGTAACATTTCAGTCGATACCAAAAAACATTTTGGATAATGTATCATCTTCACTTGCCTGTTGCACAAACCACAAACGCATGCAATTATGCAATTTTGAAAAACCAGCAACATTCGATAAATTCACTATCAACTTGAAATTTGCCATTGAAAATAAAATATATAAAAAACCAAATGGTTCTATAACTCATTATGAAACAAGTACCAAATAAATAGGCCAAACATTATTTATGTAACATATTAATATTAAAGTATTACATATGAAAAGTCTCTTCTAAATATAACATATTATCATAAACCTCTTCACATGTACTTTTATAAGGTTAAGTAACTATCTAAAATAATAGGAACCTAATGACCAAACATTTAGTTATGAAAAATTAGTCACAATCCGGCCAAGTAACTAAAAATAATACGAGAAACCCCTTACATTATCTTCGGCAATGCTTAATTTCTATCTTCTGTCATACTTCCTCAAAAAACATATATCAGAAAGAAAAACAATATTTGTCAATTGTCATGTGTGCTCAAGTGTTGGGCTAGAATGATTTTAGTATCCAATGTATTTTAATACATGGTGTTAACTTTAGCATATTAGTTGGCAAAAAGAGTGATATTTTGGACTTACAAATTTTTACGGGTTGATAAATTTTACACGGCTAAAGTTTATATTACTTATAGAATGTGCTTCGAAGATTATTCTTTACTATTATGCAATTTTGAGAACACGTTGGATTACACGTACATGACAAAAAAAACATTATTAATATGTACTAAAAATCATAATATTTGTCTTCGAGCTAAGTTTTTGTTAAATGGCAACAAATCATACATTTGTCTTTTATTTTAGATGATTGTACATGTTTGGTAATCACACATATTCAACCCTTAACCAATCTCTGTTTTTGTTTGGATATACTATACATAATAATATAATTATGTAGCTAACATTTTTATACTACATTGTCTGCATGATCATGTCTAACTTGAACATTTTCTTTTACATGGAATATTAATATTATGAGATGAAAGATATATTTTTAAGTCTTTAAGTTTACCATAACAGTAAAAGTCAAATCATATATAGAATAGTGATGACTCACTTAAGTTGTAAACAAAAAGTCTAAGCTTTAAACTTTACTAAATATATATTTCAGGTAATCAAAGAAAAACTAAGAAACTATGATGATGATGCATCATCTTCACATGCCTGTTGCACAAACCACAAACGCATACAATCATGCAATTTAGTTGATCCTGAAATATTCATCAAATTCTCTAACAACTCAAAATTTGCCATTGAAGAGTACAAATAGTTATATAATTCCAAATAACAAAAGTCACAAATACATAAGCAACAAAACACTTATGTAACTTACTCATATTAAAATACTACATATGAAAAGACTATGTTAATAAAAACTTTTAATGAAAATAAAATAATATAAATACAAAAGTAATTATAACATTATTAGGCATCTAAATATAGATTCCACTAAAATAATATAAACTAAAGTAATAATAACATTATTAGTCATCTAAATAATAAATACAATGCAACTTCTCTAATAGGTATCTAAATACCATCATATACAACATTACGGATAAAAACATCACCCCTCAACCAGTAGACCATGCATCGCACGGGTTGAGGGTAGCCTCGTAGAACAATATGGTTTGATTTGTATAATTGTTTCACTACATTTATTTATGTTCGTTCATTTATATTCGTTTACTGTCTTAATGAACGAACATGAACAATCTCATTTCTCAATAAAGGAATATGAACAAAAAAAAATTTCCGTTTAAGCGTTCATGTCCTTTTAGTTGTCCAATTAAAATTAAATAGATGAACATGAACACGACTTGGTCCTTGTTTGTTCGAGCCCTTATATATCATGAAAAAGTAATAAATTCCTCAATCCCTTTATAATCTCTAAACATTTAATCAAGGTTGAAAAAATCGTGAATCAGTAGTCGGTTGATTGACTCTTTGTAGCTTGTAATCGGTCTAGTTGTGATTAATCGGTGATTAATTGGATTGACATTTCCAGGAAGTTTTTTTTTGTATTTTCTGCATTTTTTGGGTATTTCTAGTGAGTTTTAGTTATTTACGACAAGATTTGCCCTATACAAAAAACCTGCAATATATAAACAATGACTATAATTGTTTAAAACAAGTTTCTGTCGTGTTAATGGTATTTCCAGCAAGATTTGCAGATTTTCAATAAGTTTAACAACTGTTGACTACCGTTGATCGATGTCGGTGACTAATTAACGTCTAAACAACGATTAATCAACCTTATAAACTTTTTTACACATTTAATACATGTTTATCATGCTTAAAACTACTTGTACCTAAAGATAAATGAAACATGTGGCAATATTAAAAGTGAATCCGTGAAAAAGTAAAATGCATACAACACATATTGTATTTGGGGAGGGGCTTATAAGATGCTTATGGGGCTTGGGCTTCTAAAATAAGCTGGCTTATAAAATAAGTCTCGTTTGTTATGCGGGTTTATGAAATCATAAGCCTTTAAAAAGGGCTTACAACTTTACCCACTAAAAGTGGCAAAAAACTTTAGTCCGGGGCTTATGAACCATAAATTACATATTTATCCACAAAAATATCTAATATATACTATAAAACTCATTTAATTATATCTTTTTAGTAGTTTTGCAATAATAAGCCACAGCCCATTTGCCAAACAAGTCTGCAAAAATACAAATTTCAACTTTCACTTATAATAAAAGCCCTAGCCCCAGCCCCAGCCCCAGCCCAAGCCACAGCCACAACCACAACCACAACCACAACCTATTGCGCCAAAAATACCCATAAAGTGATAAAATGAAATAGTCATGTTTTTAGATATAGGTTTGTTGGCCTTTATATCATGTATTAGAGATTTTGTTGATATCCTTTTTTATTGTTGGGACTTATTTAATTTTCATTTAAGTTTATTTTGAAGTGGGAATTGCATATGTACAATCCTTGTAAATGGTGTTTGATTTGGCAATGATGTAATCAAGAGGTAACCTGCGTTATCTCAGTAGAAATGCATTTCTTCTCATTTCAGATCGTCATTCACCACGTGATTACTCTACAACTTCAACCCACCCTTTGATTCAAACAAGTTGTTCTGATTCTCAAAAAATTATTGATGCACTCAAAGTGTTTGATGAAATGCTTCACAGAAAACCTCCACCTTCCGTCATTGAATTCAACAAGCTCTGTAACACCCCAACCCGACAAGGGTAAAGATATCACAATACGGTTTCATATCAGAACTTTAAATAATATTCAATAGCGGAAGCCTTTACAAACTAATCAAAAGAAAACATAAATAACTTAATAATCAAAATAAATATAAGATCTCTAGGGTAAAGTCTTGCTCTCAACTCTACTCTCAAACCCAGATCAGCCATCCCACAAGCTCATCTTGAATGCTTAATACCTGCCGCAGGAAAAGAAAATGCGGCTGAGCTTACAAAGCCCAGTGAACAGATATAACAAAACGAAAGCTAAACAAAAACAAAAATACGAAAAGAAACAAAGAAACTAATAACGAAGTCATAGCGGAATGAGATCAATGAATCATGGATGATTCTGCGGAAGCACAAATATACAGAAATCCGGAAGAACACATAACAAATAAGAACAAACACATAGCATATTGATGACACAGACGGAAACACGTCAAATAACCAAGCACATAATAAATCAGCAAGTAGGGTGCATATAAGCCAAACGAAAAGTCTAAAGGCTAACGGAAATAATTACCAGAAAATAAACATGGCATTCACACAAATCAGATAAGTTACATTTAATAAACTTAACCAGTGTCGTAGCAGCGGAACAATAGCAGTCAAAAACATAGCAGTCACACATACAAATAGAAAACACAGTAGGAAAACTATAACTAAATAAACAAAAGACATAGCATAGCAATTAGCAAGTTATCAAACCAGATATCATAAGTTAAACCATTTCCCAGATCAAACCTTAATATAAGCAGAACTTATCATGGCAGATCAAACATAAGCAGATAGATACCCTAACGGATAGGCAAAGTTCACCAGATTAACTGAACAATCATACTTACTAAACTTTCAGGATACTCACTTTCACACTAGCACATTCATCTCACAGATCAACGAATTCACATAACGATAAACTAACATAACATCAGATGACAGCATGCGAATCACATTTAAACATATTAATCATATCCTAGCATAGTAAACGGTAGTCACATAAACACGTAAAAGCATAATCACCTTCAATAAACATATAATAAACCTGATTTGTAAATAGAAGCATTGGAAGCTACCGAATCATAAACAGAGTTCATAAAACAGAATTAACAGATAAGGTTTAGTCATCCACCACGAGCCCAGAAACATATCAGATCATAGCATATCATAAGTAACCATTGTATTCGGAGGGGTGACCTCGGAATACCTTATATAATATGAGGGGAGACCTCAATAGCAAATGGAGTAGCTAGCTCCCAGAATTTTGTGAAGACGCGTATTGCACACGACATCATTCACCAGACAAATCATATCAGATAACAGATCAGATCTAGGATGCATCCATACGCCCCTTCCTACATATACAAAATATGCTCCACCATCCAGGGACGTGGCAGAACATCACTCTACTGCCCTAGAGTCATATCAGAGGTGCATCACTGATACGGACATGGAACCCCCATGACTAGTGAAATATTTGGCTCGAGTGTTAAACTATCTTAGGTCAAACAGATTTTCATACATGACACAGATCATAATTCATCATAAAGGTCACAGATAACATATCAGATAACTTCATATCATAAGGTTCATATTCAGATATTCAGAAGTCAGAAGTTCATATCACAGTGGCATATCATACATTCATAAGCAGAAGTTCATAATCAGAAGTTCATAATCAACCATAGCAAGGTTCAACGATTGTACATATCAAAATCTTCCTAACATAAGTTCACATCAGATATTGCATAGTTCACTAGAACATGTATTTTACACAAGTAACAGATCAAACAATCAGAAAGGGTTCATAGCAATGGCATCGGAAATCCTAATAAGTAAAATAGAAAAGCGAACAAAAAGAACATCATAAGGAACCTTTACTAAAAAGGTCAGAATATCTGTACCTTAAAGCAAATGAGAGAAAAGCAAATGAATGAATGAACACGAAGATATAACGTCGCATCTCCTTCAACGAATCTACACGGATTAGGATTTGTTTAATACTTATTAGCATCATTAAAGCTATAACGGATTAATCGCATTAACATTCTTAGAGTTATAAGTATATTTTCATTTTATAAGCTTCTTATGCATTTTTAAGTGTGTTACCTATTGATATCATATTTTATCTTTCAGTTTCTTAAACTCATATTCGGACCAGACTTTAGCGATTTTTATAAAATACTTACTTAGCTCAAATGAAATCAAGCAAAATTCCAGGGGTTCCCATATGAGTTAAAAGACTCTACAAAAATTGGTGGGTTCTATATCTATGCCAAATGGCCTATAGAAAATCACAAGTCCAGACCTGTCTAGAAAGAAATCAGAAAATACACCTTAAAAGTTTACACTTATTGGACCTGTTTAGACACCTTGGAAAAATTTCCAAAACTCCCAGAAATTCATTTATATCCTAAATGTCAATCCTGTAAAAGGAGAGCTCCCAATTCCTTATGGTTTGAAAATGAAAAATCAAACAATCCAACCAAATTTCAGACCCGTTTTCTCAGCTTTGACACTCGATCTTGTAAAATTCAAAAATACGACTTAGACAACTCCAAATTCGACCAAACCACTTGGAAAACTTAACTAAGACATAAAATAAGCTTTTCCCACAAAACCCAGATTATTGCACTTATAAAATTGGATCTATAACACACACAAATTCGACATATGATGCTGTCCAGTTTTAGGCTTTATTAAAACCACTATAATCACATGTTTAGACCATTAATTACAATTAGGGTTCCATTCCAATAAGGGTTTCGAATTTATTAGGCATGATAACATTTATATATATGTGATTCGGTTCTCTTGTGCTCGACATACCTATGATCCGATTCAAACAATACGTATTACATACATGTTCTCTTAATATTACAAGGTTCAATTCATATGGTTTGTTTTGTTTTGGTTTCGTACGGCTCGGTCACAAAGAAAATAAAACACCACTCGACTAAACAACATGATACAATACATTAACGTAAGGTGTTATCAAAATAAGACGAGAAGATCATTGTTATACCTTAGCTTGTTGGAACAGAGTCTCGACACCAAGGGGTGTTAATGATCGGCCGAATAGAGGAAAAGAAAAGAGAGGAGAGGCAAAACTAGGGTTTCAAATTTTGTGGTCATGTGATTGTATTTATAGTGAAACAAATAGGTTAGGCTTTTTGATGGGTGGGCTTCGGCTTGGGTCCAACCGAACAAACAAAACCCACGCCCCTTTGGCTCTCTTGGCTCTCGGCTCCATTGATCCAAACGAACAAAACACTCGGCCCAAGTTGTTTCCCAAATAACGAAAGACAAGGCCCCACTAATCGGCTCAACACTTTAGCGAGACGTTTAAATCTTCGTCGTACAAAATCGATCACGTACACACCTTCGTTAAGTTTTAATTATTCGTAAGTTTAGTTTTAATTTCGTTAAATGATTATAAACGTATTTTACGTATTTTATAATTTTTGATTCCAAGGGTAAAATAGTCTTATTATGCGTTTATATTTTTAGGGTTTTACAACTCTCCCCTTCTAAAAAGAAAATTTCGTCCTCGAAATTGAACAAGACGGAACAGGACAGAAAACAAACCGGATTTCAAAATTTCAAGGAAATAAAGCAACCACGAATCTTATTTCAGAACAAACGGATTCTTATCAGAATATTCAAACTCATATTTTTCGGAAATCGAACCAATAATCAAATACTTATAACAGATAATCATATACTTATTAACGTATTGGCGGGAAAACAAATGAGATGCCGAAAATCAAGCAACACGCTCTAACTTATTCAGATATCTAATGAGGAGAACAAACATATACATAGACAAAATGAATCGTAACGGTCTTACTAATCACATATAATCAAACTAAAAGGATCTAATGTTCCTCAAACACTTCACAAAATATCCAATGATCACAATAAGGGTACACGGAGACGTACACATTTAGAGCAAACATAGCAATCCATAGTTCACACAAATCATAACAATTTCGGATTCCAAGCGTACAATACTTATACGTAACAGATATCGACGAAAACCTCACCATTAAGTACAGAATTTCAAACGAACATGAGGAGTGCCAGATAACAGATACAAGTCAAAGTCCATTCACGTATCAACCACAGGCATTTCCCCAGACGTCATATGATTTCAATAAGTTCAAATTATATGATCTCGGTATTATCACGTTGATCAGGCGTCATAATACTTGCATCACATAACAAGTCCTTATTATCATCATATTCTTTCCCGGGTCATGACAAACCACATAACTAATATCATAACAAAACGGATAACATATAGGTAACAAGTAACATACCAAAATAGACCAGATATACATTCATGTAGCATATAACGCATCAAACAATTTACCATACCACAAAAGAAAAAAAAATGGCCACCAATGCACAAACGGTTCCTCATGACTCATTACTGACGATCTAAAAGAAAACTGGGATATTAACAAAATGCCAGACGATAAACTTCACGATTCAAACCGAGTTCCGAACAAATCAGAGAAAAGCAATACAGATCAGAATCACTTAACAGAATATCAAACCGTCACAAAAACACATGACAAACGAATCAGAATATCACAAGTCGCGCCCAAATCATATGAAGTAGATGAACCTTCCCAGCCACCGGTTGAATCATGTCTTCGTCGTTGCGTCTTTGGTTGATCCGTCCAGCTCCCTCCAGCAGCATCCTGATGTCTCCAGCGGCACGGCAGTCGAGTGTGGCTTCTGCTTCACGAACCTCTCCTGCACAGGGACTGTTGCAGCAACGCAAGGTCGGCACTATCTTCTTCGGCTCCACGGGTAGTCTCCATCTAACGATCGACAAACGGACGAGCGAAAACAAAATAACAAAATTCGATGCGAACAGAGGAGGGCCAATTCAGTGAAGGCAAAAGGATATCGAAGTCAAATCTGAACGACCATCAAAAGGAATCGAAAAATATCTGAACAGACGGAAACCTAATGTCTACCCAATCCTCACAGGTCATAGCCTAAGCTCTAAGGGTCCTAAAACCTGGCTCTGATACCATAAATTGTAACACCCCAACCCGACAAGGGTAAAGATATCACAATACGGTTTCATATCAGAACTTTAAATAATATTCAATAGCGGAAGCCTTTACAAAATAATCAAAAGAAAACATAAATAACTTAATAATCAAAATAAATATAAGATCTCTAGGGTAAAGTCTTGCTCTCAACTCTACTCTCAAACCCAGATCAGCCATCCCACAAGCTCATCTTGAATGCTTAATACCTGCCGCAGGAAAAGAAAGTGCGGCTGAGCTTACAAAGCCCAGTGAACAAATATAACAAAACGAAAGCTAAACAAAAACAAAAATACGAAAAGAAACAAAGAAACTAATAACGAAGTCATAGCGGAATGAGATCAATGAATCATGGATGATTCTGCGGAAGCACAAATATACAGAAATCCGGAAGAACACATAACAAATAAGAACAAACACATAGCATATTGATGACACAGACGGAAACACGTCAAATAACCAAGCACATAATAAATCAACAAGTAGGGTGCATATAAGCCAAGCGAAAAGTCTAAAGGCTAACGGAAATAATTACCAGAAAATAAACATGGCATTCACACAAATCAGATAAGTTACATTTAATAAACTTAACCAGTGTCGTAGCAGCGGAAAAATAGCAGTCAAAAACATAGCAGTCACACATACAAATAGAAAACACATTAGGAAAACTATAACTAAATAAACAAAAGACATAGCATAGCAATTAGCAAGTTATCAAACCAGATATCATAAGTTAAACCATTTCCCAGATCAAACCTTAATATAAGCAGAACTTATCATGGCAGATCAAACATAAGCAGATAGATACCCTAACGGATAGGCAAAGTTCACCAGATTAACTGAACAATCATACTTACTAAACTTTCAGGATACTCACTTTCACACTAGCACATTCATCTCACAGATCAACGAATTCACATAACGATAAACTAACATAACATCAGATGACAGCATGCGAATCACATTTAAACATATTAATCATATCCTAGCATAGTAAACGGTAGTCACATAAACATGTAAAAGGATAATCACCTTCAATAAACATATAATAAACCTGATTTGTAAATAGAAGCATTGGAAGCTACCGAATCATAAACAGAGTTCATAAAACAGAATTAACAGATAAGGTTTAGTCATCCACCACGAGCCCAGAAACATATCAGATCATAGCATATCATAAGTAACCATTGTATTCGGAGGGGTGACCTCGGAATACCTTATATAATATGAGGGGAGACCTCAATAGCAAATGGAGTAGCTAGCTCCTAGAATTTTGTGAAGACGCGTATTGCACACGACATCATTCACCAGACAAATCATATCAGATAACAGATCAGATCTAGGATGCATCCATACGCCCCTTCCTACATATACAAAATATGCTCCACCATCCAGGGACGTGGCAGAACATCACTCTACTGCCCTAGAGTCATATCAGAGGTGCATCATTGATACGGACATGGACCCCCCATGACTAGTGAAATATTTGGCTCGAGTGTTAAACTATCTTAGGTCAAACAGATTTTCATACATGACACAGATCATAATTCATCATAAAGGTCACAGATAACATATCCGATAACTTCATATCATAAGGTTCATATTCAGATATTCAGAAGTCAGAAGTTCATATCATAGTGGCATATCATACATTCATAAGCAGAAGTTCATAATCAACCATAGCAAGGTTCAACGATTGTACATATCAAAATCTTCCTAACATAAGTTCACATCAGATATTGCATAGTTCACTAGAACATGTATTTTACACAAGTAACAGATCAAACAATCAGAAAGGGTTCATAGCAATGGCATCGGAAATCCTAATAAGTAAAATAGAAAAGCGAACGAAAAGAACATCATAAGGAACCTTTACTAAAAAGGTCGGAATATCTGTACCTTAAAGCAAATGAGAGAAAAGCAAATGAATGAATGAACACGAAGATATAACGTCGCGTCTCCTTCAACGAATCTACACGGATTAGGATTTGTTTAATACTTATTAGCATCATTAAAGCTATAACGGATTAATCGCATTAACATTCTTAGAGTTATAAGTATATTTTCATTTTATAAGCTTCTTATGCATTTGTAAGTGTGTTACCTATTGATATCATATTTTATCTTTCAGTTTCTTAAACTCATATTCGGACCAGACTTTAGCGATTTTTATAAAATACTTACTTAGCTCAAATGAAATCAAGCAAAATTCCAGGGGTTCCCATATGAGTTAAAAGACTCTACAAAAATTGGTGGGTTCTATATCTATGCCAAATGGCCTATAGAAAATCACAAGTCCAGACCTGTCTAGAAAGAAATCAGAAAATACACCTTAAAAGTTTACACTTATTGGACCTGTTTAGACACCTTGGAAAAATTTCCAAAACTCCCAGAAATTCATTTATATCCTAAATGTCAATCCTGTAAAAGGAGAGCTCCCAATTCCTTATGGTTTGAAAATGAAAAATCAAACAATCCAACCAAATTTCAGACCCGTTTTCTCAGCTTTGACACTCGATCTTGTAAAATTCAAAAATATGACTTAGACAACTCCAAATTCGACCAAACCACTTGGAAAACTTAACTAAGACATAAAATAAGCTTTTCCCACAAAAACCCAGATTATTTCACTTATAAAATTGGATCTATAACACACACAAATTCGACATATGATGCTGTCCAGTTTTAGGCTTTATTAAAACCACTATAATCACATGTTTAGACCATTAATTACAATTAGGGTTCCATTCCAATTAGGGTTTCGAATTTATTAGGCATGATAACATTTATATATATGTGATTCGGTTCTCTTGTGCTCGACATACCTATGATCCGATTCAAACAATACGTATTACATACATGTTCTCTTAATATTACAAGGTTCAATTCATATGGTTTGTTTGTTTTGGTTTCGTACGGCTCGGTCACAAAGAAAATAAAACACCACTCGACTAAACAACATGATACAATACATTAACGTAAGGTGTTATCAAAATAAGACGAGAAGATCATTGTTATACCTTAGCTTGTTGGAACAGAGTCTCGACACCAAGGGGTGTTAATGATCGGCCGAATAGAGGAAAAGAAAAGAGAGGAGAGGCAAAACTAGGGTTTCAAATTTTGTGGTCATGTGATTGTATTTATAGTGAAACAAATAGGTTAGGCTTTTTGATGGGTGGGCTTCGGCTTGGGTCCAACCGAACAAACAAAACCCACGCCCCTTTGGCTCTCTTGGCTCTCGGCTCCATTGATCCAAACGAACAAAACACTCGGCCCAAGTTGTTTCCCAAATAACGAAAGACAAGGCCCCACTAATCGGCTCAACACTTTAGCGAGACGTTTAAATCTTCGTCGTACAAAATCGATCACGTACACACCTTCGTTAAGTTTTAATTATTCGTAAGTTTAGTTTTAATTTCGTTAAATGATTATAAACGTATTTTACGTATTTTATAATTTTTGATTCCAAAGGTAAAATAGTCTTATTATGCGTTTATATTTTTAGGGTTTTACAAGCTCATTACTCCAATTGTCAAGATGAAACATTATTCAACTGCTCTTTCCTTTTTTAACCAAATTCATTTAATGGGTATTCCTCGTGATGTCTATACACTGAGCATCTCTATGAACTGCTATTGTCGCCTTAATCAAGTCAATTATGGTTTTGCCTTATTAGCCACCATCTTCAAGTTGGGTCATCCTCCCAATGTGGCCACCTATAACAGTCTCATTAATGGCCTTGTTCTTGCTGATCGGGTTTTCGAAGCTGTTGAGTTATTTAAGAAACTCATTAGACAGAAAATTTGTGAACCTGATCAATATATGTATGGAATCATCATTAATGAAATTTGTAAAGTAGGTTATACTAGCAAGGCCCTTGAGTTGCTCAGGTTTATGGAAAATGGACCATGTAAACCGTGGGTGAATCAGTACAATACAATCATCGATAGCCTCTGCAAAGACAGAATGGTCGATGATGCACTGCGGCTCTTTAATGAGATGACTAAAAAAGGCGTCCATGCTAATGTTATCACTTATACCTCTTTGATTCATGGTCTATGTAACTTTGGTAGAGAGAGTGAGGCAGCAAAAATGTTGATAAAGATGGAGGAGAAAGGTATCCCTCCAGATTTGCATACCTACACGACCTTGGTGAATGCCTTTTGCAAGCAAGGATCTGTAAAAGATGCAGAGCTTACTATTCAAGCAATTCAAAGAGGTCTATATCCGAATCTAATCACTTACAATGCACTAATAGATGGGTATTGTTTACGCGCTGAATTAGCTGAAGCACATAAAGTTCTTGATCGTATGGTTGAGAAAGATCTTAAACCCAATATCATCACCTATAGTAGCTTGATAAATGGATACTGCAAAAAGACGAAAGTTAATGAGGCCATGCATCTTTTTCGAGAAATACCAGGCAAAGGTTTGACTCCTGATGTTGTTACCTACAATAACATGTTGCAAGGTTTATTTCAATCGGGGAATCTTACAGCCGCTAGAGAACTTTTTAATGAGATGCAAGCTAAGAGCTTGACTCCAGATATATGCACTTATCGTATCTTGTTTCATGGAATGTGCCAAAACTCAGAGTGTGCTGATGCATTGGTTCTGTTTCGTTCACTAGGGAGCAATGACATGATGAAAGATATAGGTTTGTATACAATTTTAATTGATGGTTGTAGCAAATATGGGAATCCTAATTTGGCTATGGATCTGATTGATGAACTCTTGTTGAAAGGATTGAAACCAGATGTTAGAACGTATACAGTGATGATACGCATCTATTGCCAAGAAGGTTTACTTGATAAAGCTAAGGAATTGCTTAAAAAGATGGAAGCTAATGGCTGTCTCCCAGATAGCATCACGTACAGTGTTATTATTCAAGAGTTGTTGAAGAAAAATGAGTGTCAAGATGCAGAGAACCTTCTGGAAGAAATGATGAACTGAGGTTTTATGCCTAATTACACTACTTTTTCGATGTTGCTAGACCAAATCCTAAACGTGGGACAAGAGTCTCGTATTCGAGCTATCATTCAAAACAGTCTATAAAGTCTTGAAAGAGAAGAAGGTAAACTACAAGATTCAACATCTAGTATCATTTTCTGAACATCTCAAAATGTAGCAGAACATTGATTTCATGTTGTTAGTAGGTATTAAATGATGATTGTAAGTGATTTTAGTTACTGGTAACTTCAATTTTAGATTCTTGACATCTTATATCATTCATGTTGTTTTCAATGCTCATTGTTATTAACAATAACCTTAAAATCATATCCAAGTTCTGTCGACTGGCCAAACATTAGTTCCATGCGCAGATCTAATCACACTTGCCTGCTAATAGTAGTACTGTTGTACAATCTTATTAAAATATGATACTCTCAATTTATTTGATTTAATTTGACATGAATCTAGTTCAATCTACATTGTGTAAGATAAAATATGATACTTTATAGTCTAGAGTTCAATTCTGTATCACTAGCAGGAACGTAAAAATGTTACCCAAATCTGTACGAAGTGTAATTTCAGTTCTAACTATATTTAACCTTTTGCAACCTACAAATGTACAGAGGAAATTAAAAGATGATAACAATTTGCTAAACAATTATCTACCCGTGAATTTAACTTCGTCCGATTGACTATTTGTATTAATAAATATACATGTTTTTGTTTCTTAAACATACCACTAGGTATTGTCCTTATCGATTCCCTATTTAGTTTTCGTAATTGGTTAAGTTGAATGGCTTTAAATATCTAAATAGAGAGTTTGGGTTGTAAAGAGGTTTAGTTACGGGTTGAAATCATTAAATCTTGAGGTGAGGAGAGTTTGTATACTCTAGAAACTTACATACCTTGTTCTTGGCACAACTTCTAACTTGCTCACATTGTGTTACTAAGTTTTAAAGCTAGGAAAAGAAAAAAACAGAAACGAAAAAGTAAAGAAATGGTTGGTTGATATATTCTTGCAATGGATAGAAGGAAAAATAAAATAAAATCATAACTCATGTTCCACAGTTAGAGAATAAAAAATAATTTGTTCAAATTACATGTATGTCTTTTAGAGTTGAGATCAATATAGAACTCATATTTGTCATAGAACAAATGAACCAATCATAACCCTCAATTTTTTATCTAAATTAATACAAAATCATTTTCCACATTTTTTTTTAAAACAACATATCTTACAAACGGTAAATCTTCAAAATATAAAAAATACACCATCGTGACGAGAATTAAATTATCTTTTTATAGATATGCACTTTTACATATTTTCGACAAACATTTTTTTTCAAAAATTCCGTCCGAAAAAATCATATATGATTTTTACGAATCATATATGATTTTAAAAAATCATGTATGATTCGATTTTTACGAATCATATATGATTTTTACAATCATATATGATTCTCAAAAATCATATGTGATTCGTAAAAATCGAATCATATATGATTTTCACAAATCATATATGATTTTTGTTGACTGAAATTTTGAAAAAAAAAAAGTTGTTAAAAATATATAGTAGTGCATATCTATAGAAAGATAATTTAATTCTCGTCACGATGGTATAATTTTTATCGCGTAACGATTAACGGTTTGCGAGATATTTAATTTTTTAAAAAAAGATGAAAGTTTATCATAATAAAAAAATGAATGGCTATTATTGGTTGATTGGATCTATGGTAAATTTTGGTTCTATATTGAACTTTTGCCTTGTCTTTTAATTGTTTATGTCAAATCTTATGAAAGTGTCATATTCGCCTTTACACACAATATATTGAGTTCTCCTTTCTCTTTCTTTCCTAAATTGAGATTAAGAGATATTTCAAGAAAAAATCTCTTTATTTTTCTTTCCTAAAACAAAACTCTGGAACACCAAAACATGTCGTTTTCTTTACTTTTTCCTGAGATTGTAACTCAATAACACAATGTTAACATAAGTCTATGGGGACGTAGCCTTGTTCATTTTCCTTCACTTAATTTTATTTTATGTGGGTTTTCATTTCATGTGTATATGTAGAGCTGTAAGAGCTAAACTTTAAAGTTAGTTTATATTCGTTTATTTATTATATGAACAACATGGATAATATGTTACTTTAGGTTAGTTATATGAAAGAACATGAACAACATGGATAATATGTTGGTATATTGTATCCTTTTATTACATGCTTCTAAAAAATTGTATGCTTAAATAGAACAATATGGTTTGATTTGTATGATTGTTTCAATACATTCATTTATGTTCGTTCATTTATATTCGTTTACTGTTTTGATGAACGAACATGAACAATCTCATTTCTCAATAAAGGAATATAAACAAAAAAAAAATGTCCGTTTAAGTGTTCATGTCCTTTTAGTTGTCCAATTAAAATTAAATAAATGAACATGAACAAGACTTGGTCCTTGTTCGTTCGAGCCCTTATCTACATATCATTAAAAAGTAATAAATTCCTGAATCCCTTTATAATCTCTAAACATTTAATCAAGGTTGAAAAAATCGTGAATCAATAGTCGGTTGATCTACTCTTTGTAGCTTGTAATCGGTCTAGTTGTGATTAATCGGTGATTAATCGGATTGGCATTTCCATGAAGGTTTTTTGTATTTTCGGAGATTTTTGAGTATTTCTGGTGAGTTTTAGTTATTTACAACAAGATTTGCCCTATACAAAAAATCTGCAATATATATAAACAACGACTATAATTGTTTAAAACAAGTTTCTGTCTTGTTTATGGTATTTCAGGCAAGATTTACAGTTTTTCAATAAGTTTGACAACTGTTGACTATCGTTGATCGATGTTGATGACTAATTAACATCTAAACAACGATTAATCAATCTCATAGACTTTTTTACAACAATGCATTTAATACATGTTTATCATGCTTAAAACTTGTACTTAAAGATAAATCTAAAATACAAATGAAACATGTGGCAATATTAAAAGTGAATCCGTGAGAAAGTAAAATGCATACAACACATAAAGTGATAAAATGAAATAGTCATGTTTTTAGATATAGGCAGGGACGGACCTATGTTAGAAGTATGGGGGGCGTTGCCCCCCATGGCTAGCCGAAAAAGTTGAGATTAAAGTGTAATTTTTTTTTAATTTTGACCTTTTTTCGAAATTGACCCCCACCAAAAACTCAAATTGCCCCACACCCACATACTAAAATCCAACATTCAACACTCTAAAGCCTTATAAATCATTCATCTCTAAGTAAAAATACAAGATTTATCATTACGATCTTAGTTTTTACTTTCGCATTTTATTGCTATTGTAGAAAAAAAAAATTTCCCTCAAACATTTTATTTTTCTGGGTCCGTCACTGGATATAGGTTTCTTGGCCTTTATATCATGTATTAGAGATGCTGATATCCTTTTTTATTGTTGGGACTTATTTAACTTTCATTTTGAAGTGGGGTATTGCATATGTACAATCCTTGTAAATGATGTTGAAAATGATGTGCTCAAAAAGTAACATTCGTTATCAAAGTAGAAATACATTTCTTGTCCTTTAGCGTCGTCATTCACCACGTGATTACTCTACAACTTCAACCCACCCTTTGATTCAAACAGCCCGGTCTGATTCTCAAAAGTTCACTCATGCACTCAAAGTGTTTGATGAAATGCTGCATAGAAAACCTCCACCTTCCGTCACTGAATTCAACAAGTTCGTTAATCTATACTACTTTATAATGCATTTAGGCCTTCTAAAATTAGAAGGCTTAAAAATTCAGACTTTTTTACTTGCTTATTATGGAAAGATATTTCTACACATAAAAACACACGCTCCATCTCTCTTCTCTCTACCCTCGCCGGCCACACTCTTCTCCGGCAACCACCGCCGTCGTCCGACCACCACCAGTGCCGGCAAATTTTTGGGCGAAATCTTTTTCTTGCCGATTCGATAGATCGGTTAACCTACATATTTCTGGAGATTTTGAGCCCTCGGCTCCCACCACAGCGCCACCTACGCACCACCACCGCCGCTGTCACCACCATCTCATCACATCACCACCTCAAAACGATAAATCTGACTCTCGTGGTCATTTCTATGCAAAAAGTAAAATGAATGTAACAGCCCTCCAATTTTGAAAACCCGTCATAGATAAAACATGGCCTGAACTATTCGCTCCAACCCCTAACGAAAATAACACCACAACTCCGAATATTAGATTCAATATCTATGGAGCGTGGGTGACCTTTGGAGCGCGTGCATCACGTAGAAGGAACCACATGGGATTGATCTATGAAATAGAAAAGGCAGTGTAAATGGTGGTGGCCGGACGGCGGCGTGTAGCCGGCGCGTAGGGCTTCTGCCGGCGGCAGTGGTGGCCGGATAATAAATAGAGAGAGAAAGGAGAGTTTTATGAGAGAGAAAGTTTGTGTTTATTATGAGAGGGAAGAGAGTGGTGGGGGTATATATACCCCTGGAGGGACCTAGCTTGCCAACGCCTCAAACTTTAGGGTAGACTGAAATGAAAATACCATAGGGACCTGATAAGGTTTTAAAAGATACCTTTTTGAGGGGTCGTTTAAGCCCTTATTTGATCACTTTTGTATCCGTTATTGCTTAATATCGTTCCTTTTCACTTTTTAGGTCTCTTGAAGGCAAAATGCTGGAATGGCACTTATTTGGACGAAAAGGCGCGATTATACGAAGAAAATGGCCAAAGTCATAATCGAGACACTCAAAGCTGCTGAAAACATAAGGTGACGGCGTCAGGTGTTAAGTGCGACGCCGTCGGAGGATTTTGTGACGGGACAGAAGCCAAAACTCCCATTTTCAAGTGACGACGTCAAGTTATAAAAGAGTAGGCCGTCGCAACTCAGACGGCCTAGATGTAATCCAAACGGCGTCAGAAGCTGAAGAGGACGGCGTCACAAGCATAAGGTGACGCCGTCGCAAGTCTAACGTGGCCAAGACGAAACCCTAATGACGGCGACACGACGACGTCACAAAACATAAAGTGACACCGTCGCACGTGTAATATTATATATTGAATCCGAATTTTTGAGTATTTGTGTGTAGTCTTTTGGAGTAAAAACCTAAACCGAACCAAGGCTGTCTTGTACAGTATTTTAGGGTTCCAAACCCTATCTTACACCAAGATAAGTGTTTTACTTCATTAATACAATTATGTCTTTGATTAATTGTGTGTATGCTTGCATGTTTTCCATGTCCGGCTAATTTACTTGTGTGTTTGCTTAGGGAATATGAAACTTAATTATTGAATATTGATTGGTTGTTTCTTATCTTAGTTGATTAATGATCTAGTAATGCGATAGGTCATTCGTTGTGTACTTAATGCTTGATTAAATCTTTGTGAACCTTAGAATATGACTCCTTGAGTAGTTGTAAGCTAAACCATCCAAAGAGTGCCTTAGAGTAAGAGTTTATTATCCCTAGTGGGTTTTGTAGACGAGACTCTTTGGTAAGTTCAAAGAGTTAGGGAACATACGCATACCCTACAACCTTAGACACACAACGCAACTAGGAATAAGGACGTGACAATTCAACCACCAATAGGAGATAATTAAGGAGTAGTAAGACCTAAGTAAACACATCTTTAAACTATCATACGAGCACACATTAATTAGACATAGACTACATACACCTTAGATTAGATAATTAGATAAGTAGAGTAACCGGTAGCAATACCAACCCCCCAAATTCAAACCCCTAGATTCGTACCTTTCCTTTCCTAAAAAATATAAAAAGATAAAAAATAATCTTCCTCAACCACAATCTTAGCGTAGTAACTTCTCACTAGCATTCCTATTCCCCTAGAGAACGATATCAATACCCGTGGCTTACCCTAATATTACACTACAACGATTAGGTTCACTGCCTAGGGTGTTGAAAAACTTGCTCGACGAAAAGGAAGTTCCTTTGACCCCGAACGACGCGTGTAGCGTTATCAAGTTTTTGGCGCCGCTGCCGGGGAATAGAATAGCTAGTTAGTAGTCCACCTCGTTTAGGTTTCTTTACTTGATTCCTATCAAGTAAACCTTTTTTCTCATTTTTAGCTTCCTCTTAGTCTATCCCCCTTCTTCGTGACCTTTGTTCGTAGCCCCATCACTTTTCATCATGGAAGGTGATAACCACCCACCATTCATCAACCCACCACCAATTGACCCGCCAAGAGCCCGTACTCTTGGTGAATACTCAAGACCAAGCCACTCAGGCTATAGGAACACCATTGAGCTTCCCGACCAAGCCCAAACTACGGCCCTGCGATCCGACACCATCCGGTTGGTGCAAAACGGATGTGCATTCCATGGACTTCGTTCCGAAGATCCAAATCAGCATCTAAGGGATTTCCTCAAAATTGTCGATTCCATCGACCTTGATGCTACTACTCGGGAGACTACGCGCCTGCATCTCTTCCAATTCTCTCTACGGGACCAAGCTAGTAATTGGCTTGAGCGACTTCCCGCCGGCTCCATCTCAAGTTGGGATGATCTCACCTCTCGTTTCCTTGCTCAATTTTTCCCATCGGGGAGAACCACCAAACTTAGGCGAGACATCTTGACGTTTCAACAACTCCAAGGTGAGTCTCTCTACAAAGCATGGACTCGATTTAAGGACCTACTCCGTAGACTTCCCCATCATGGCATTGATCTTTGGCTTCAAATCCAAATCCTCTATGACCATACCGATTTCATCACTCGACGATCCATTGATCGAGCCGCCGGTGGAAGGCTCAGTGACTTTAATGCAGAGAAATCTTGGGATATTATAGAGGAGCTTGCTGATCAGAGCTACGAAGATTGGAATGAATCTCCTGAAACTCCGGTTAACGTAGTTAGTGCCATATCAACTCCTTTTGAATCTTCCGACACCCTCGAGGAGCAAATGAGTGCCATTGAGAGAGGGATTGATTATCTTATGGAAAGGCAAAGAAGAGTCCCCGTACAAATTCCTCGAGAAGTTGTCAAATCCGCCAATTCCACCAACAACCCCACACCTTTTTCGGAGTCCCCAAGTCGTGAGCAGAATCCAAATTCCGAAAGCGCTTGTTCTACTTCCCCAATACCACTTTCACCAAGCTTCAAGGAACAAATGAGGGAGTACATGGCAGCTCATACGGAGAGATTAGCCAAATTTGAAGAGGAGGTCTATAGGCAGAGAGAGGAAATGCAAGCGAAAATGACGGAAATGATGAATTTGGTAATTGAATATACCAAAACAAAAGTTCCTGAAAAGGTACTTGTAAGAAGCAACGATTTTCCTCCCACTTCATTTGTTAACGCCGTTTCTGTTATACCCGAGGACGCAAGGGTTGAGATGAGGAAAACTGAGGAAAGCAAGAGGGAGGAGTCTGTGCCTAATGAAGAGCCTGAGACCATTGAGTACTACCTTAAGCACGAAATTAACAAAAAGACCATTGCAAACCAAGTAAACAACTTTAGGTACAATGAAGTTCTTAGGGAAGCCCTTGAAGGAAAAATGATAGAAGAAGAGTATGACGCCTTACCTATGGGACCCCTGTATGAGTTGGTCATAAAAAAACCATTAACAAAAAAACGAGACACCACAGGGAATTTCGTGATACCATGTAGCATAGGTGATATTGATAATATAAATGCCTTAGCCGATCAGGGGACTGATGTGAACATAATGCCATTATCAATCTATAATAAGTTAACTAAGGAGAAACCAGCCAAGACCGATCTTAGACTTTCCTTAGCTAATCACACCTATGTTTACCCCGTAGGGATCGCGGAGGATGTTCTGATAGAAGTGGCTAATATCGTTTATCCGGTGGATTTCATAATCATTGATGTCGAGGAAGATAAAAATGTGCCACTCATTCTTGGGACACCATTTTTGGCCACCACCAAGGCAACTATCAAATGCGGAGAGGGCATCATGGTACTTAAAAGCGGGAAAGGGTACGCTAGGATACCCATCATCCCAAGGTATCCTTTTAAGATCATGGAAATGGTTACGAGTGGAAATCCACAAGCCCCTGGTGATAGTGTTAAAAAGAAAATGAATGATTGGGAAAAAGGGCTTAGGGACTTTATGGTTCAAGGATTGTATGCAACATTGTGGAAACCCGATAAGAAGTTAGGAAATAATCCCACTTCGATACCAAAGGCACAAAGGAACCCTAAGGAATTCCTAAATGGAGAAAAAGTACTTTTATACAAATCACGGATAAGGGTATTACGAGGTAGAAACAAACCAAGATGGTTTGGGCCTTTTACAGTGAAGGAAACCAATCTAAAGGATAAAACCGTCACCATAATAGATGACGTTGGCAAGGAATCTACAGTAAGTATACAACGTCTACACACTTTCGACGACGGGAAATCGAAGGAAGGAGATGACGGTAATGAAGTAACGTAGGAGCACGACTACGAGTCTAGCTACAAGACTCTTAAATAAAGAAAAGCGCTTCTTGGGAGGCAACCCATGCTTAATTGTTTGCTTGTTAGTGTCATATATCTTTTATTGATTGTTTATTCTCATATTTAAATTTGTAAAAATGCTTTATTTTGTTTTTAACCTCGTCTTAATTGCATATAAAGGTATTTTACACAAGGGATAAGTGTAGGGAGGATTACACACGTTTTCAAGGAAACGTAAACATGAGAATAACAATTCATTAAAAGATATATTTGTGTGTTTGTTCGAGTCAAATGCTTGTATCGAGTCATAATGGATGTTTTGCAGAATTTTTCCAGATTCTAAAGATGTAAGTTTTCCGAATTTTTTCCGAGAAAATCGCACCGTTTTTGTCAGGATAACCTGACGGCGTCAGATCGCAACCGACGGCGCCAGAAGGAGTAAAAACAACAGTTACTTTTTCTCGTTTTCGAGCTACTTAAAAATTTTAGAATTTTCCAGGTATTAATTTTCCAGAAATTTTGTAAACATCCATTCCACAAGCATTATATCCTAGTTTAAATCGAGTCTTATATATATTATTACCGCCGATTTTACGCGAAGGTTTCGTCTGTTTCTTCAAAGGTGCAGGTTTAATTTATCAAGAAGAATTTACATAAGATTGGAAGGAGCTTTTCACGCATAAATTCTTCTTGGAAAGAATTTAACACTACTTCACACACGGATCCTACCGAGCTAATCAGGGGAGTACTAGTTTCTTTCGTTTTTGATTACCTTCCATTATCATAACTTTGATACTTTCGGGGAACATTGGGGACAATGTTCAGTTTAAGAGTAGGGAGGGAAAATAAAACGAAAACTTTGAAACTATGCTTATCCTTGATTATTTGCTTTGTCCAAATGTATTTGTGTAATAAACCATGAGAAAATGTCGGTTAGGGTAATTTTGGCACCAAATTTTTAATTTTTCATGACATATAGGAGTGGGCCATTAGTCTTAACAAAAGCGTCTCACGGATAGGAAGTTATATGACTAGCACAAAAACCCTTTACCACCTAAATTCCACCCAAAATGTGAGGATCGCCCTTAGATTAGTAGGAATTAAAGCATTCATCTTTAATGCTTAGAGTGTAAACCGGTAGTATATTAGATTCTAGAACTTGTTTTGTGATGCATTCCGAGATCGCTAGTAAGACTACACTTGTGTAGTTAGGAATAACTAAATGATAAGAGGCATTAGGATAACCCTTGTTTAATACCCGTAATATAATTACTTCTTCCACATTGGTTGAGTAATTCCCCCACACCCTTTGCGTTGTACTCATCTTTAGTACACGATACCCCTAGTTAACCCTCTGAGCCTATCCTTTTCGCGGTTCTCGTGATGTTTCGGTTTTTCCAGAATATCAATGAAGAGCATTGTTTACACCCCACCCCCAAATGTACACCCAAATCGCCTTAGCCTACCTTGTATGCACTCACTTTTAGTGCATTTTTGTTATCACCTTAAACCCTTAGTTCAATTATCTAGTTGCTTGCATGAGTTGCTAAGTCGAGTCATATCCTTTGTATACAGTTTTGGGACGATTGGGATTCATGAGAAAAGTTAAAGTTTATGAAATGACGGGAAGGGAACGTTAAATTCAAATTCCCTTTGTTTGCATAATAATGTACCCCAAGTGTTTTGATCTTTTCAATTCGGGTCAAATTAGTGTTAGAGTAATAAAAACTCAAGTGTAGGGATGTGCCTATAAATCCCTATCATTTTGATGTTACCATAGAGGATGGTAGAGTAAAAGTGTATGAAAAAAATCGAAAAAAAAATAGAAAAAGAGAAAAGAAAAAAAAATAGAGTGTTTGAAAAAAAAAACCCATACGGGCTACCATCCTACATCTATCCTTTAATTTTATGTTTGTTTATTTCAGTTAGCTAGAGTTTAGAGTATCGAGTCTTGGCTTAGCAACGCCATTCTTCGTATGCTTGTAACATAAGAGATTTTTGACTTGCCACCACTATATAGCCTATCCCACCAAACCCTTTGTTTCCCTACCGTAAGCCTAACATTACAACCCTTTAAAGACCTCTTTGATAGTCTTTCCTAGGTGCTTACGCCAAAGCGGCGGAGGTTTGATCTATTCTCAAGCCTATGGTAATCTATGTACTAGGACCGGTTAATGAGTGTTTATCTTCCATTTCCAATTTGTTATATTTCATATACACCCGAGAGAGATGTGAGTATCCAAACACCCTATGTGAGGTGCTAGTATGTAATTTCCGTGCTTGTTATGACTTTTGCGGGGCTTATATGTGTTGTGGAATGTTTTAAACCAATGCTTCATGACCTCTAACTTATAAATTAATTGGCTAAAAGCACATTTGCTTGAGGACAAGCAAATACCAAGTGTAGGGATATTTGATAAGGTTTTAAAAGGTACCTTTTTTAGGAGTCGTTTAAGCCCTTATTTGATCACTTTTGTATCCGTTATTGCTTAATATCGTTCCTTTTCACTTTTTAGGTCTCTTGAAGGCAAAATGCTGGAATGGCACTTATTTGGACGAAAAGGCGCGATTATACGAAGAAAATGGCCAAATTCAGAATCGAGACACTCAAAGCTGCTGAAAACATAAGGTGACGGCATCAGGTGTTAAGTGCGACGCCGTCGAAGGATTTTGTGACGGGACAGAAGCCAAAACTCCCATTTTCAAGTGACGACGTCAAGTTATAAAAGAGAAGGCCGTCGCAACTCGCACGTCCTAGATGTAATCCGACGGCGTCGAAGTGAAGAGGACGGCGTCACAAGCATAAGGTGACGCCGTCGCAAGTCTAACGTGGCCAAGACAAAACCCTAATGACGACGACACGACGGCGTCACAAAACATAAAGTGACGCCGTTGCATGTGTAATATTATATATAGAATCCGAATTTTTCAGTATTTGTGTGTAGTCTTTTGGAGTAAAAACCTAAACCGAACCAAGGCTGTCTTGTACAGTATTTTAGGGTTCCAAACCCTATCTTACACCAAGATAAGTGTTTTACTTCATTAATACAATTATGTCTTTGATTAATTGTGTGTATGCTTGCATATTTTCCATGTCCGGCTAATTTACTTGTGTGTTTGCTTAGGGAATATGAAACTTAATTATTGAATATTGATTGGTTGTTTCTTATCTTAGTTGATTAATGATCTAGTAATGCGATAGGTCATTCGTTGTGTACTTAATGCTTGATTAAATCTTTGTGAACCTTAGAATATGACTCCTTGAGTAGTTGTAAGCTAAACCATCCAAAGAGTGCCTTAGAGTAAGAGTTTATTATCCCTAGTGGGTTTTGTAGACTAGACCCTTTGGTAAGTTCAAAGAGTTAGGGAACATACGCATACCCTACAACCTTAGACACACAACGCAACTAGGAATAAGGACGTGACAATTCAACCACCAATAGGAGATAATTAAGGAGTAGTAAGACCTAAGTAAACACATCTTTAAACTATCATACGAGCACACATTAATTAGACATAGACTACATACACCTTAGATTAGATAATTAGATAAGTAGAGTAATCGGTAGCAATACCAACCCCCCAAATTCAAACCCCGAGATTCATACCTTTCCTTTCCTTAAAAAATATAAAAGATAAAAAATAATCTTCCTCAACCACAACCTTAGCGTAGTAACTTCTCACTAGCATTCCTATTCCCTTAGAGAATGATATCAATACCCGTGGCTTACCCTAATACTACACTACAACGATTAGGTTCACTGCCTAGGGTGTTGAAAAACTTGCTCGACGAAAAGGAAGTTCCTTTGACCCCGAACGACGCGTGTAGCGTTATCAGGACCAAACTCGTAAATTATGAAGTCTTTCACAAGTATTAGCTTTGGGACGCATTTAAAGGAGTAAACGGACTCGAAAAATTACGAAACTTGCGCCATTGTTCACGAAATCATTTTTCCAATAAAAATGAGTATTTACTTGACCACTTTCTCGCAAATAGAAATAATGATCAATTAGAATGTTTGCATATAATGAAAAACATTAGCTCGCCACAAAACTTAGTCACAGGGTACCCGCCGCATTGCTGGGTACCTCTAGTAATATTGTAAAGATGAAACATTATACAACTGCTCTTTCCCCTTTTAACCAAATGAATTTAATGGGTATTCCTCGTGATATCTATACACTGAGCATCTCTGTCAACTGCTAGTCCCACCTTAAACAAGTCAGTTATGGTTTTGCCTTATTAGCCACCATCTTCAAGCTAGGTCATCCTCCTAATGTCGCCACCTATAGCACTCTCGTTAATGGCCTTGTTCTAGCTTATCGGGTTTTCGAAGCTGTTGAATTGTTTAAGAAACTCATTAGACACAAACTTTGTGAGCCTAATCAGGTTATGTATGGAACTGTCATTAATGGCCTGTGTAAAGTTGGTTACACTAGCAAGGCACATGAATTACTCAGTTCATGGAAACAGTTCCCCTGTAAACCTAAAGTTGAACAATATAGTACAATCATCGATAGCCTCTGCAAAGACAGAATGGTTGATGAAGCATTGAAACTCTTCAACAAGATGATTGGAAAAGGCATCCATGCAGATGTTATAACTTACAACTCTTTGATTCATGGTCTATGTAACTTTGGTAGAGAGAGCAAGGCTGCTAGAATGTTGATAGATATGGAGGAGAATGGTATCCCTGCAGATTTACATACATATACGATCTTGGTGGATGCATTTTGCAAGAAAGGATCCGTAAAAGATGCAGAGCTTGCTGTTCAAGAAATGGTGCGAAGAGGTTTACATCCCGATGTAATCACTTATAATGCACTAATTGATGGATATTGTTTGCGCGGTGAATTTGATGAAGCACATAAAGTTCTTGATTGTATGGTGGAGAGAAACCTAGTACCAGATATCATCACCTACAACACCTTGATAAATGGATACTGCAAAAAGAATAAAGTTAATGAGGCTATGCATCTTTTTCGAGAAATCAAGAGAATGGTTTGATTCTCAATGTTGTTACCTACAATAACATGTTGCAAAGTTTATTTCAATCGGGGAATCCAACATGTACCGCTAGAGAACTTTTTAATGAGATGCAAGCCAAGGGTTTGACTCCAAGTACAGATTACTTATCGATCTTGTTCCATGGAATGTGCAATAACTTCGAGTGTGTCGATGCATTGGTTCTGATTCGTTCGCTAGGGAGCAATGAAATGATGAAAGATATAGGTTTGTATAATATTTTGATTGATGGTTGTAGCAAATGTGGGAATCCTAACTGCTATGGATATGTTTGATGAACTCTTATTGAAGGGATTGAAACCAGATGTTAGAACGCATATGATGATGATCATGCATTTATTGCCAAGAAGGTTTACTTGATAAAGCTAAGGAATTGCTTAAAAAGATGGAAGATAATGGTTGTCTACCGAGATAGCATCACGCATCCGTGTTATTATTCAGAATTTTTGAAGAAAAATGAGTGTCAAGATGCAGAATTTTTCGGAGGAAATGATGAACCGAGGATTTATGCCGATTCACGCTACCTTCTTGATGTTGCTAGACCAAATCCCAAACGTGGGAAAAGAGTCTCGTATTCGGACTATCATTCAAAACAAACTGAAAAGTCTTGAAAGAGAAGAAGGTAAAGTACATGATTCAACATCTAGTATCATGTTCTGAACATCTCAAAATGTAGCAAGCATATATTTCATGTAGTTAGTAGGTATTAAATGATGATTGTAAGTGATTTTAGTGACCGGTAACTTCAGTCTTAAATTCTCAAACATCTTGTATAATTCATGTTGTTTTGTCTGGGATGATGGTTATCAATGCTCCATTGTTATTTACAATAACATCAAAACCATATCCAAGTTCTGTCAACTTGGCCGAACATTAGTTCCATTCGCAGATCTAATCACATTGGCCCTACTAATAGTAGTATTGTTGTACAATCTTCGTAAAATATGATACTCCCAATTTATTTGATTTAATTTGACATGCATCAAATTCAATAGACATTTTGCAAGATGATTTAGCAGAGTTCATACTCGTCTAGAGTTCAGTTGTGCATTAGTAGGAGGAACATAAAAATTTTACCCAAATCCGTACAAAGTGTAAATTCAATTCCTAATCTACAAATGTACCAACTAATTAAGGATTATCTTGATTTTCTAGTCTCATAATTAAAACTTAACTATACATTAGCCTTGAAAAACCCGGTTCACCTTGTTTGCTCCATGAGCCTCCTCTCGGCAGCTAGCCCAGCAGCTACACCTGGCGGCAAAAGCATTAAATCCGAATTCACCTCTTCTTTCTTCTGTTCTATTGTGGATGGAGCATCTTTAAAGAGAGACTCAACATCTTCAATTGTCAAAACAGGCTGATCTTGGTTCTTTTTGTTTCCACTTATAAACGAACCACTATGCCCACTCTTATTCAGTTTATATAAGCTCTCTTCCACTGTGTCTTTTGTTGGGTTTTACTAATCATAACCATTATAGAAAACAAGTAAACATCATCACAGCAAGCAGCGGAAATAATAGGAAAAATACTTGTAATTTAATTAACCGAATAAAAGAATATGCGTACCTTTTAGCAATTCAAGAAACACACAATATCGAGAACAAGGAACAAAAACCCAAACCCTAACTTAGGGTTTATAGATAATCGACCCAATAAAGTCGTCACCCAAGATTTACCACAAACACAATTGTATTTGTTCTTCGTTCTTGTACACACGTACTAATATTGATTTGATGTGAAAAGCTAGGTTCTTGAATCACAATTAAAACCAAACAGTTGTTTCTTGGAGTTGGAAAAATCGAATCCCTTGGGGAGGGATGGTATACGATCGGCCAAACCAAGAGGAGAGGAGAAAGAAATTAGGTTTCTAGGTGATCCAAGGTTAAGTTATGAATGAATACAAGGGTTTGTATTTATAGGTAACTTAACTTGGTGACCAAGAAAAGATCCTCCCTTGGGCTTTAGCATACCACGTAGGCCATAGGACCCAAGGAGGGGTTCTAGATATTTCTTGTCTACTAATTTCATCTCTAGTCCTTGTAGTTTACATTTAACGACCGTTAGTCTAACCTCGTTAAATATTAACTATCGTCAAGTTTTATTTCGTGACAAACAATTAATAATAATAACGTTTATAGATATTAATTATTTTAACATCAACTCTCATACGTAATGTGCGCAGTCCCAAAGTTTCGAGTTCGAATCCGGTCATACACATACTAAAAATATCCATAAACCTTTCATCTTTCACCTTTCATACAAAACAATATCAGTAAATATAAAAAAGCACCTAAATTACTTGATAAATCTATCAATGATCTTTTTGTTAAACACATAAACATGTAGAAAGGCTTCTCGTTGCAAACTATCTTTGTTAACCCGTAATTTTAGTATTTTTCATTTCATTTTTGAGACTATTAAGGAGTTTTTGCTAACAAACCAATTGGGACACAAAACTATCTTTTGGTGAGTTATTAAATAATGAATGTTCGTATTCTACGCCAAAAGGAAAATCTATAGAAAGAGCATACTATGAAACGATGAACGAGTGTCTTCTGGGTCTGACCAATGCGGTGCACCCTAACATTGCTTGTGCTTCGCGCAGGATTAAGTAATGGCTCTACAAGAATAACATGTTGGGCTTCCAAAAGATTAAGCCCGTTGGCTCCATGTTGAATTAAGAGTAGCAACACCTTAACAGAATTTGTTTCCGCCTGCTTTTGTTTCTTATTTGTTCCATCTCTTACACTGAGTTTCTCTCCTTTAAATTGACTGATAGCAACATGTGATTTCCTAAAAATTTATATTACATAGAATGTCAATATTATGTAATGCTATTAAAAGAAGAGAAGAGATTAACATGAAGATATTTCAAAAAAAAGAAAAAGAAAAAGAAAAAAAAAGGAAAAAAGTAAACATACCTCCCTCCTTCCATCCTGATAAAACTTATACCATTAGCTGTGAATGAATGTTTCAGCACATCAAGAACATCATTCCAGCTAGAAAAAACAAGAACTTTGGCTTTTGGGTTTGTAGATGCATAGTATTCTCCTTAGATCGCTGAGATCTATAAAATATCAAAATTTTCATGTAACATATATATACTTAAGGAACCGTACATCTTAAATATACAACTTCCCACTTTGGAGGCTTATTGACAATGGAAGCGAAATCTATCTACTTCTAAATAAAACACGGTTCATCGGCATTCTTGGTCCAGATCTTTATACTACTTGTAAAACATTTTGTGCAACTTATAACTGTTTGTTTAACATTGTTAATACCTTTGTGTTGTATGATCCTTTGACATTCACATAAGCTTCTGAGCTTGAAAAGTAGGAACATAAGCATCATGTGATTTAGTATGCATATCATCAACAAAAGCAACTTTCCCATACTTCGTATGTTGCCTACATGTTGGGCACATCACCCTTTTATTGTGAGATTTCCAATGCAGATTTTTCCACCGTTCAGTCATCCCAAGAAAACCTGAAAATTACCAAATTGTATGTAATTTTATACATATTATTTTCATAAAATGCGTGGTACAAAAAGAATCGGAAGGTACTTACTGTCAACTTGGATGTACCCACTGACAAATAGTGTTAAAGAACTTACACCCACAGCAAGTAATAGAAACTAGCAATGTACCCACTAATATGAGGTTGATGAAGTACTAAAAACTTACATTTACAACAAGATCTTCTGATTGCCGAGCCTTTCTTGACAAACAGGATACATTTCCTCCTCTAACTGGACACGGTTTTCATTGTCTTATGTTCTAATCAAATTAGAACGACCATGTCTCTATTGGGTTAATCACCAATCGACCCATATCAAACCCACTATGACCCAGTCAACCAAAGTCAACCAACAAAAGTCAAACTTTAAAAGTCAACAGAAGCAGTTATAAAGAAACGGTTATATGACAGTTATGCTGTAACTGTCATATCCTTGAACCGACACAATGCTTCACTTGTACCTTTTCAATATGTATATATAGATAGTTTTATGTATGAACAGATTGGATGACAGATTTATATAAAACTTTTATTTCAAGTAAAGATCAAATCCCATATCTTGTATTTGGTATATTTTTTATTAAAGATCCATAAAAACAGGCCAACAATTGGTATCAGAGCCAAAATCATCATATACCCTACTCGTTTTAGTTCCAGAATCAAATCAAAGAAAAAAATAGTTTCGACAAAATTTCTGCAAATCGATAAGAACACAAAAAAATCCAAGACATCATTTTTCTTGTGTTTCACACTTCTGTCGCAACAGGGGTATAACCACAATAGTGATTACTCTCAACCCGACAACAAATATTCGCAATTTTTTTTTTACTTTTTATCCGAAACCATCTATTTCACCCAATCCAATAGGATTAGATAAAACGAATAAAATCGTTTTCATTTGATTCAAATTAAGAAAAACTAAACGAGCGTCATCAATTAGGGCATAATTAAAGATTCGAATTAGAACAAACACACCTGTTCATAAAAGAATTAAGCCCAGAAGGATCAATTGAACCCCAATTGATTCATTTGCATACTCCAATCATCATATTACTCATGGATTAGAAAACCCCCAAACAATCTGAAACACTAGGTTTCAATTGGAGGAATATAAGTGCTCGCGAAGAACACCCATACCGGAGAAAGAAGAAGAGGCGATCAAAAACACAGCCGTTAAACAGCCGGTCAACCGTCAATTATTGGAGAAAGGAGAAGATAAACTAATCTTCTTAGAGAGAGAGAGAGACTGAAATACTGTCTCAAGAAAGAAAAGAAAATACGCGTTATATATTATCTCTAACAAAAGAGATAAGAAACCAAAATATTTTAAGAGGCGCGTACACAAGGTCCACCAACAAGGATATTTTATTTATTAGGGCATCGGGTTAAACCATCAACCCCTCCAGGTTTCAAAAGATTAAAAACACCACCTTTCATTTTTTTTTACTTTATATATTTTGATATATATTGTTTTATTTTTTGATAAGTTATTTTAAAAAATTATTAAAATCTTATCATATTTTTAGATAGTATATTAACCTAGTGATTACACTGCTTAGTATACTAATTAGGAATAACATTTAAAGTGGAATTAACTTTAGGTTATTCTCTTTTAAAATATAATAATCTCCGGGGATAGTTTTGGATTTAAAAAACCAGACCTATAAAGTTTTATAGCCTATAAGGAAAAATAAAACATTTTTTTTTCAACACACCTCGTGTTAGATTTTTGGAGATATTTTTTATTGTCAATATCATTTAAGATATGACGAAAGGAAGTGGTAACAAGGAACCTAGTACTAACATTTCAAATAGTACACCCCAATTTCAATGCCCAATCCTAGGGGTGGCAATTCTCGACACGACACGATAAACGACACGAACCCAACACGAAGTTAAACAGGTTTGGGTTGAGGATAAACAGGTTTGGGTAAAAAACGGGCAACCCCGTCTAACCCGTTTAATAAACGGGTCGTGTTTGGGTTGAGTAAGAATTAAACAGGTCAACCCGTGAACCCATTTAAGTATATAAGATCTTAAAAATAAAATATATAATCTGGTTTTTATGTTGGATGTGTATTAATTGTGTTTTGTTATTTACTTAGTTTGAGTGAATTATAATTTTATATCTTAGATATCATAAAAATTGACGCTTATAATTTAGAAAATTGTTGCATAGTTATTTGTATGTTATTCTTATCATATTTTAGATCCTTATATCATTTTTTGCATTTAAACTATTTAAATCGACAAACCACCAACTGTATTCACTGCTTGACCTATTTACTTAAATGGGTTAAACGGGTCACAAATGGGTTACATGTTTTATGCAGGTCCGGGTTAGGGTTGAGTTTCTTGACACGATTAATAAATGGTTCGTGTTTGGGTAAAGGCTATACTAGCCCGCTAACACGCGAACCCGAATAGGTTAACACGAACATGACTCGATTGCCGCCCCTACCCAATCCTAAAGCCCGCAAATTACTCATTATGGGTAATTCGAACGCAAATCATTCTCGAAGCGAATGGTTTATGGGAAACAATAGAGCCGATTGAATCGAGTTAACCCGAAGGTGGAAATAACCAGAAGAACATGATCAACCTGGACTTAAGGAAGATCACAACTACAAAGGTGGAAATAACCAGAAGAACATGATCAACCTGGACTTAAGGAAGATCACAAAAGATCTCTCACATGAATGCAGTTTGTCTATGTGCAAAGATCTCTCACATGAATGCAGTTTGTCTATGTTTGCAGTTTGTCTATGTGCAAGATATCAAGTCTCACCAAAGATCTCTCACATGAATGCAGTAAAAAGAATTTTCTGTTATTTGAAACAACAACCTAAGTTGGGGTTGTGGTATCCTAAAGAGTCACCTTTTCACTTGGAAGCTTTTTCAGATAGTGACTATGCAGGTGATAATTATGATAGAAGATCCACAACTGGTGGATGCCAATATCTTGGAAGAAGGCTAGTCTCCTGGCAATGCAAAAAGCAGACAATTGCAGCAACATCATCTACTGAAGCTGAATATGTAGCTGCTGCAAGTTGTTGTGGACAAGTTTTGTGGATGCAAAATCAACTCTTGGACTATGGGTTCAATTTCAAAAATACTCCTATCAATATTGATAATGAGAGTACAATTTGTATTGTGAAGAATCCTGTGTATCATTCCAAGACAAAGCATATTCAGATTAGGCATCACTTTATCAGAGATTGTTATGAGCATAGGCTCATCAATGTTGTTAAGGTTCACACGGATGACAATGTAGCTGATTTACTCACAAAAGGTTTTGATGTGTCACGATTCAATCACTTGGTCGTGAGCATTGGAATGATTAACTACTAAGCTATGTTTAAGGGGAGGACTATATGATGTTAGTATAGTCCTGTGTATTGCTTGTGGGGAGGATGCTTGTTTATACTTAGTTTATATGAAGGAATTTGGCAAAGTACTGTTTTTCCTGAAAGTACTGCTTGGAAAGTACTGCTTGGAAAGTACTGCTTGGGAAAGTACTGCTTATGTGGAAAGTACTGTTTGTCGTATTAAAGTACTGTTCCAACGGTAATATTGATGGGTACTTGATAATAACGGTAACTTTGTTATTATAGGCTGTGATTTTTCAAATCCTACCTATAAATAACTACTTTCCGATTTTCCTCTCATATTATTACTTTACATCTTTTCCATACTTATCTCCCAATCACCATCTCTTTATTCTTCGATAAAATCTTTATTGTGCTCACTTATTCAACAATGGCGAATCGTTTAACTGTTTCAAAGCACAATATGGTGGCTAATTTGGACAAGACTAAGGCGAATATGGCTTTTATGATATTGTTGATTATCTTACTGGGTCGCCTATTAGTTATGCTCTTTTAGTGGAGCCGGATGTTATTGAGCCTTGGATTCAAGAATTTTGGGCTAATGCTAGAGATAACATGGAGGAGGATGAATCTTATATTAGATCTACAGTTGCTGGACGGACTATCAAGATTACCGAAGCCTCTATTCGAGAAGATTTATTATTTGGAGATGAAGATGGGGCTATTCGATTTGACAAGCAACTGATTTGGGATACTTTTAGGAATCTTGGTTATGAAGGATCTTTAACAGAACAAACATTCAAGAAAGCATTATTCTGTCCTCAATGGAAGTTCTTGATTCATGTACTGCTTCATTGCCTAAGTTCTAAAAGTACTTCTTGGGAGCAGTTTGGGTCCAATATAGCATCTGAAGTGGTTGGACTAGCTACTGACAGAGTGTTTAATGCTTATTTTGGATGGGATGTTATCACATATATCCTCTGGGTCAAAATGGCTGATGTATCCTAGGTTTATACAGGTTTTCTTAAACAAGCAATTGGCTGATGTTTCAAAACCTGCTGCTTTGTTACCTGTCATTGTGCAACAAGCCAAAATCTTTACATTTATGGCTAGGCGAAGTGCTTTGTTCAGAGGTGGAGATATTCCATTAACTCCTACAATGATGGAAGTTGTTCAAGCTGTACGTAATGAAGCTGGAGAGGATGAAGACAGTAAAGGTCATGATTCTGTACATGGTACTGCTTCACAAAGTGCTGCCTCTCAAAGTTCTGTTTCTCCAAGATCTGCTTCACAAAGTGCTGCCTCACAAGGTACTGCATCTGCAAGTACTGCTTCTATTGAAGGTACTGCATCTTTACAGGGTAATGTTTCTCCAAGCCCTGAGGTTCAAGTAGAGATTGAAAGAACACCTACTCCATCTCCACAACATTCTGTTCCTGTTTCAGAGGAACATTCACATCTTCAAGATGATGCTCATACTATACCTCGTGAAGGTTTGACTTTGGATAATTATGCTTTGACAAGGGAGCTTGTTAGGTTGAACAAGACTGTTGAGTTTCAAGCAAAAGCGCTTAGGAAATTGAAGCGTAAGTATATTTGGTTGAGGAATTTTATTAAACCATATATTCAAGGTTTCAACTTATGGGTTACAGAGGAAAACAAAGGTCGTAAACAACTTCGAAAGGAATTAAAACGAAAGAAGGTTCCTAAATCATCTTCTGTCAACTTGGGGAGGAATTTAGAAAAGGAAAATTTGAAAGAAGATGTTGCGAAGAAGAAAGAATCTGTAAGTACTGCAGAAAAGATTATTTCAGATTCTGAGGAAGAAGTGCAAGTTCAAGGTACTGAAGTTCAAGGTACTGATGTTCAAGGTACTGATGTTCAAGGTACTGATGATCAAGGCACTGAACATCAAAGTAATGTTTCTCATGATACATCTAGGCAAGAAGTAATAACACCAAGGGTATTGAATTTTGAAGAAGATGCTGGTCCTTCTACAATTGTTATAGAAGAAGAGGAGGAAGCTACATTCAAACCCATTCATTCTGCAAGTGATGATGAATTAATTGCTACAATATTAGATTTGTCACAACCAAGAGGAGGAGTTACTATTAGAGATGTACAAGAAGAAGAACAACCAAGAACATCTCAACCTGCAATTGATCCAAAAGATAAAGGGAAAGGTATTCTGGTTGAAACAAAGAAAAAGAAACTCACTTTGGCAGAACTTAGAGCAATTGAAGTTGCTAGGAATGAAGCTGCAGCTAGAAAAGTTCAAGAAGAGTTAGATGCTCAAGATAGAAAAGAACAGGAAGCTCAAGAAGCTCTGAATAGAGAAGCAACTCAAAAGGTGCAAGATAAATTAGATGCTGAAGCTTCTGAACCTTTACATCCCTACACACTGTTAGATATATGCCAAGAAGACCTAATTTAGCTAAGGACAGGAATGCTATGATGGCTTATTTAAAAAGTCGAGGATATAAGGGTTTGCAGAAGTTAAACTATGTTGATATGAAAAGACTTTATGATGCTGAAACAGCAGCTTATAAGAAGAGTGTTGCCGATATTAAAGACTTTAGAGAAGAAGCTCATTGGACTGAATCTGAAAGGAAGAAGAACTTAAAGAGAAAAAGAAAAACTGAAGTTACAGATGTTCAGTTTTCAAAGAAAGAAAAGGTTGAATTAAGATCTGAGACTAGAGATGAATTGAAGAATTATCTCAGAATGGTAGATTTTGATTATACAAAGGAAGATGATGACATGAAGATGAACAGATCAAAGATCAGTGTTTTTAAAGTTGTGAAATCCAAGAATGGAGATTACATGATTTTTCATAAAGAAGATGAAACCTTCAAAGTTTTCAAAAGGCTATGGGATTTACTGCATATTATAGATAGAGTAGACCTATTCTACTTATATCATGTTGTGAAGGCTTACTTTGAAAATAATCCATTGGAAGGGATTGGTTTGGTTTTACATGGTGATCTCATAACTCTATGGGAAACTGAAGAAGAAAGCACTAATGATATCTGGAAGAATCAAGAAAGCTAGGAAATAGTTTACTGGAGATTCTTTGAAGAATCTGGAGTTCATGTTTTGGAACTGGAAAATGGAACAATGATAAACATGTTTGCAGAAAGAAGATACCCTCTCACAGTTGAGCTCATGAGAAGAATGCTAGAGCATGGATTGGAAGTAGAAGAGGATAATGAAACTGCTTGCATGGTTATCAACTTGTTTATAAACTGGACTACCATTGCTGAGAATGATCAATAATTGGTATGAATTTTATTTGAATAAATACTTTTTGATATATCAGTACTTTTATTCAAAGTATGCTGATCATGAGTACTTTCATCAAAGTACTGGTTGCTGAACTAAACCAGTTAAATAAATTTTAGAAGAAACCTTTTTGCTAAGTAATAAATATTTTGAAATAAAGGTTTAATAAATGGTTTTTGTGATGATAACATCAATAGGTTATCAATCCACCATGGTTACAAAAGGATTGACTAATCCATGAGCAAACGGCTCTGGTAAAGATATATCAAATCCGTTTTTAGTTGACAACTTGCTAATAAGTTGGATGGTATTCAACTCACCATATCAGTAATGTGAAGAGTTGGCTAGCCCACAAGAAAATGGCTTGTGGTAAAGGCCGTGGAAAAACCATTATTGGTAATTAGTTCACCATTAGATAGAAGAACTAACTAGTCAAGAAGGGTACAACTTTTGGTAAAGACAAAACAAATCTGTTGATAGCTGGTGGTTTGCTAAAATCATATGGTTATCAATGTACCATGGTCTTACACACCAAAACATTTGGCTACTCCAGAGATAATGGCTTTGGTAAAGAGATCTAAATCCATTAATTTTTCAATGATTCACTTGGAAGTGATGAGAATAGTATGCAACTTAAACTGAATTAAATGTACAAATTGTCATATGTTGCTGTGTTGCTGAAAAGATAGAGCTTGCTGAATGATGCTGTAAAGAGAACAATTCTAAGAGATACTTTGACAAGAACAGATGTTACAGAGATAAAAGCTTAAAGACTAAGAAACAATCCGTTTTAAAAGATGAAGCTGTTAAAGATATATTCACAAAGGAACTTGAAGTCAAGCAAGTAGAATTCAAGTTAGGGGAGGATTGTTGGGATATAAAAGTGCTGAAGATATCAAAGTACTGAAGATATCAAAGTACTGTTGTCTATACACCCCCCTCATATGTTCAACAGGCCCCACCAACTACCACTATGGCCTCAGATGAAGTTATGTGCTCCTTCTTTGCACAACAAGCTAGTTTACCTGTCACTTATGAAGAAGATCTAGCGCAGATTGAAGAAGATGCACTTGAAGAAATTGATATCAGGTGGCAAGTTGCTATGATTACTGCAAGAATCAAAAGTACATGAAGAAGACAGGCAAAAGCATTGATTTCAAACCAAAACAGGGCATAACTTTTGACAAATCTAAAATTGAATGCTTCAATTGTCAAAAGACTGGCCACTTTGCAAGGGAGTGCAGGTTTGCTAAGTATCAAGCAAACAGGACATCTGAAAAGCCAAAACTTGAGCTTAATGAAATTCCCATTACTGAAACAAAGGCTTTGGTTGCTCAAGAGAAGTTATCAGAAGTTGACTGGAGTGAAGAGTTTGATGATGAACCAGTAACTTATTGCATGATAGCAGTGGAAGAAGAAATTGAAGATTCAGTAGAAGCATTGGATTGGATCATTGTTTTGATGAAGAAACTGAACATGCTGTTTTGGAATCTGATGATGGCTTTGGAGGATTTGACTGGAGCAAGGAAAGTGAAGCTGATCCTGTTCAACTAGCATTGGTGGCTACTTCCCCAAATCAATCTCCTATCTCTGAGGTATGCTCAAATTGCTATGATTTTTATCATAAATTGCTTAGCAGTTATGTGATTGAGAGAGATAATTGTGTTAAGGCTAGTTCTGAGGTAGCAGGTTATCAAATAACCTTAGAATCTATGGAAGCCAAAATTTTAGCACATGAAACTCATGAAGTAGCTTGGGCTGAAAAATATGCACAACAGGATTACCCGTTAAAGCTTAGTGAATGGAAATTAAACTGTAAAATTGCTGAAATTGAGAAATTAACTAAGGAAAGAGATGATTTGTTAGCTAAGTTTGTTGCTTGGGGTGAAGCTGGTCTGTCACATGTTTCTTATGTTCAAAAACAGCAAAGAGCTTATCTTAAAACTGGATTAGGTTTTGGTATGGATTTTAGTAAGATAGAAGAAAACCAATCTAGTAATCAAGATGAAGGTGAGTATGAGGATATAACCACTAGTGATGAAGAACTCATTAATTATGTAGATACATCTAGTAATGATGGTTCAATAAGTGACTCACCTCCTGCATATAAGAAACCTAATGATTATCATGTTGTTCCACATCCTACAGGCATTCATCAACCCCTTAGGCCTGATGTTTCTCGTTTTGGAGTAGACAGTCTAGAGTTTAGGAAAAAGCTAGTTGCTAAATCTAGGTCTGAAAAACCCAAAGAATCTGTTGAAAACGGTGTTCAAAATCAAGCAGTACCTTTAAATCAAAGTACCGCTCCACAAGCAGTACCTTCTTCAAAACCTTTTCAAAACAGTACTGCTAAACCTTTTTGGGATAATTTTGGTCTAAACAGGTTTAATCACTCACCAAGAAGGCAAAATAATTTTGGGCATAGACATAGGAGATGTCACTTTGACAGTATGGGTCAGAAACTGTGTTTTGTGTGTTTCAGTCCTACTCATCTAATTAAGGATTGTGAACATCACTCAAAATACCTTAGAAAATTTCCAAAGAACAGGACTGCCAACCAGAAACCTAAAGAGTACAAACCAGTTTGGAATAATTCAAATAGGGTCAATCACAGAAATTTCTCATCAGATCATAAATACCTACACCAGTGAAAAACCTTTTTCAAAACCTCAAGTATCTCACAGATACTTTCCAAAGTATCTGTTAACTCTGGCCCAGTACTTTCACAAAGTTCTGCTCAGACAAAACAAGGTACTGATCACAATACTTGGTATAGAAATTCTAGCCAATCTCACTATCAACCTAGAAGGTATTCCAATTCACATAGGAGATTTAGATCAGAGGAACCAAGTGTTAAAAAAGAATGGGTTAAAAGGGAAAGTACTGCAGAGGGACAAACAGTACGTTCAACAAAAAGTGAATCAGATGTTTGTGTGACACAAGAAAATGCTAAAAATCTGGTGAAAGAGATTTATGTTGAAAAACCAGAAAGTTTTGAAAATCCACATGCTAAAAATCAAAAGATAATTTTGGATCATCATTTGAAAGATAGTGGGAATTACATTCTCAAAGAATTTGAGTTTGTAACTCCACAAGGGGAACACAAGTCAGTAATGGCTTGGGTTCCTAAAAGTTTCTAACTCTTTTCTTTATGTGCAGGGCAACCCGGAAGAGGAGCTTAAAGATCATCTTATTGTGGATAGTGGTTGCTCTGGAAGTATGACAGGAGACAAAGAGATCCTGTCTGATTTTAGGAAGATTAATGGAGGAAAAGTTGCATTTGGGAATGATCCCAATGGAGGAAGGATTACTGGGAAAGGAACAATTAAAGCTGGAAGAATCGATTTTGAGAATGTCAGATATGTGAAGGAGCTTAAGTTCAACTTGTTGTCGGTCTCTCAAATTTGTGATAAAAAGCATCCTGTGTTATTCACTGACACAGAATGTCTCATTCTTTCCTCCGACTTTAAACCTGTTGATGATGACTTGGTAGTACTTAGAGTACCAAGGACAAATGATATGTATAGTTTAGACATGAAGAGTCTACATTCTTATGGCAGAGCCACATGTTTGGTGGCTAAAGCAACATCTGAAGAGGCACATCAATGGCATAGAAGATTGGGCCATGTTAATTTCAAGAACATCAACAAACTGGTGAAAGGAAATTTAGTTAGAGGTTTACCTTCAAAGACTTACAAGAATGATCAATCATGTTTGGCATGCAAGAAGGGTAAACAACATAAAGCTTCCTGCAAGAAGCTTGAGGAGAGACCTATTAGAGAACCATTGAGTTGTTACATATGGATTTATTTGGACCTGTCTCTGTTGCAAGTTTAAATAAGAAAAAGTACTGTTTGGTTGTTACTGATGATTGTAGTAGATTCAGTTGGGTTTTCTTTTTGGGTTTTAAAGATGATACTTTTGATGCTATCCCGACACTGATTATTGCTCTTGAAAACCAATTGAGACTCAAGGTTAGAGGTATTAGATGTGACAATGGGACTGAATTCAAGAACAAACTTATGGATGAATTTTGTGCAAACAAAGGCATAAAAAGGGAGTTTAGTATTGCAAGAACACCACAACAGAATGGTGTTGCAGAAAGGAAGAATAGGACTTTGATTGAAGCAGCAGGAACAATGTTAGCAGATTCTCACCTACCTATTCAGTTAGGGCAGGGAAGGAGCTGTAAGTACTGCTTGTTATGTACTTTACAGAGTCTCAGTCACTAAACCACAGATGAAGACACCTTATGAATTGCTGATGGGCAATAAACCCAACATTCGTTTATGAAACTTTTGGATGCCCTCTTACTATTTTAAACACTATTGATAATCTGGGGAAGTTTGATGGCAAGTCAGAAGAAGGATACTTATTTGGTTATTGCACTAACAGTAAGGGCTTTAGAGTATACAACAAAGTTACTAAGAAGGTTCAAGATTGTCTTCATGTTGAGTTTTTAGAAGATCAAGACAATGAGAAAGGTAAAGGTCCTGATTGGATGTTTGATCTTGAGGTTTTAACCCCTTCTATGAACTATGTACTGTTAGAAAGAAAATCAACCCAGTGCACAGTGGGGAAGATTTACAATATGTGGTTCATGGAGTTCATATTAGACCTGATGCTGTTCCTGATGAAGATCCTGTTAGTCCAAAACAAAGTACTGAAGTTCCAAAACAAAGTACTGTTGTTTCAGAATATTCTTTATCTGCTGAGGATCAATCCATTCAAGAGGAACTTAATCAGATGCTTCTTCAAGATGTTTTAGCACATTCTTACACTGATGAACAAAGGAGAGCTTATGAAGAGGCAAAGAAGAAGAACAAGACTGCAGAGTACTCTCACAGTACTTTGGACAGTACTTTTGAACAAAGTACTGCTGCACCAGTTGACAGTACTTTAGCTGATCTGAATGATCCTACCATGCCTAGATTAGAAGATACGATGATGAATTTGAAGATGAAGGTATTTTCCCAAATTCCAATGAAGGTGCTGATGTTACTAATTTACAGGATAATTATGAAGTTCCACAGTCTCCAAACTTAAGAACTTATAAGGATCATCCTTCTGATCAAATCATTGGTCCTTCTACTTCTGGAGTAATGACTAGACACAGAGCTAAGACTTTCTCTACATCTCACAATGCTTTACTTAGCTTTGTGTATAAACAAAACAGGCTGAATCATAAGGACCATCAAACTTGTCTATTTACTTGTTTTATCTCTCAAGAGGAACCCAAGAATATTGCTCAAGCTTTGACTAAAGAAAGCTGGGTTGAAGCTATGCAGGAAGAACTTCTTCAATTTAAACTTCAAGAAGTTTGGGTTTTATGTGATCTTCCAGATGGGAAGAGAGTCATTGGAACCAGGTGGGTTTTTAGAGTTAAAAGAGATGAAAGAGGTAATGTTATTAAAAACAAGGTAAGGTTAGTTGCTCAGGGTTATAGACAGGAGGAAGGGGTAGATTATGATGAGGTATTTGCTCCTGTAGCAAGAATTGAAGCTATTAGAATATTTCTTGCCTTTGCTTCTTATATGGGCTTTCAAGTTTACCAGATGGATGTCAAGAGTGCCTTTTATATGGAGATTACAGATAGAGGAAGTTTATGTCAAACAACCTCCTGGTTTTGAAGATCCTAAACATCCAAACAAAGTCTACAAGGTTGTTAAGGCTCTTTATGGCCTTCATCAGGCACCTAGAGCTTGGTATGAGAGACTTTCCACATTCTTATTGCAACATGGATATAGAAGGGGAGCTATTGACAAGACTTTTTTTATCAAGAGAGACAAGAAAGATATCATGTTAGTTCAAGTTTATGTTGATGATATCATCTTTGGGGCTACCAAACAGTCCATGGGTAAGGAGTTTGAGCAGCTGATGCAGAAAGAATTTCAAATGAGTTCAATGGGAGAGTTGACTTTCTTTTTAGGACTTCAGGTTAAGCAGTCAAAGGAAGGTATTTTTATCAGTCAAGACAAGTATGTTACTGACATACTTAAGAAATTCAATTTGATGATATGAAGGTGTTACTACACTATTAAATCTATCAATTCATTGGGCAAAGATGAAGATGGACACCACCTGTTGAAGTCAAGCTTTATAGATCAATGATTGGCTCTCTTATGTATCTTACTGCATCCAGGCCTGATATCATGTTTGCAGTTTGTCTATGTGCAAGATATCAAGTCTCACCAAAGATCTCTCGCATGAATGCAGTAAAAGAATTTGTTATTTGAAACAACAACCTAAGTTAGGGTTGTGGTATCCTAAAGAGTCACCTTTTCACTTGGAAGCTTTTTCAGATAGTGACTATGCAGGTGATAATTATGATAGAAGATCCACCACTGGTGGATGCCAATATCTTGGAAGAAGGCTAGTCTCCTGGCAATGCAAAAATCAGACAATTGCAGCAACATCATCTACTGAAGCTGAATATGTAGCTGCTGCAAGTTGTTGTGGACAAGTTTTGTGGATGCAAAATCAACTCTTGGACTATGGGTTCAATTTCAAAAATACTCCTATCAATATTGATAATGAGAGTACAATTTGTATTGTGAAGAATCCTGTGTATCATTCCAAGACAAAGCATATTCAGATTAGGCATCACTTTATCAGAGATTGTTATGAGCATAGGCTCATCAATGTTGTTAAGGTTCACATGGATGATAATGTAGCTGATTTACTCACAAAAGGTTTTGATGTGTCACGATTCAATCACTTGGTCGTGAGCATTGGAATGATTAACTACTAAGCTATGTTTAAGGGGAGGACTATAAGGTGTTAGTATAGTCCTGTGTATTGCTTGAGGGGAGGATGCTTGTTTATACTTAGTTTATATGAAGGAATTTGGCAAAGTATTGTTTTTCCTGAAAGTACTGCTTGGAAAGTACTGCTTGGAAAGTACTGCTTGGGAAAGTACTGCTTATGTGGAAAGTACTGTTTGTCGTATTAAAGTACTGTTCCAACGGTAATATTGATGGGTAATTGATAATAACGGTAACTTTGTTATTATAGGCTGTGATTTTTCAAATCCTACCTATAAATAACTACTTTCCGATTTTCCCTCTCATATTATTACTTTACATCTTTTCCATACTTATCTCCCAATCACCATCTCTTTATTCTTCGATAAAATCTTTATTGTGCTCACTTATTCAACAATGGCGAATCGTTTAACTGTTTCAAAGCACAATATGGTGGCTAATTTGGACAAGACTGAGGCGAATATGGCTTTTTATGATATTGTTGATTATCTTACTGGGTCGCCTATTAGTTATGCTCTTTTAGTTGAACCGGATGTTATTGAACCATGGATTCAAGAATTTTGGGCTAATGCTAGAGATAACATGGAGGAGGATGAATATTATATTAGATCTACAGTTGCTGGACGGACTATCAAGATTACAGAAGCCTCTATTCGAGAAGATTTATTATTTGGAGATGAAGATGGGGCTATTCGATTTGACAAGCAACTGATTTGGGATACTTTTAGGAATCTTGGTTATGAAGGATCTTTAACAGAACAAACATTCAAGAAAGCATTATTCTGTCCTCAATGGAAGTTCTTGATTCATGTACTGCTTCATTGCATAAGTTCTAAAAGTACTTCTTGGGAGCAGTTTGGGTCCAATATAGCATCTGCAGTGGTTGGACTAGCTACTGACAGAGTGTTTAATTTTTCAAAGCTTATTTTGGATGGGATGCTATCACATATATCCTCTGGGTCTAAATGGCTGATGTACCTAGGTTTATACAGGTTTCTTAAACAAGCAATTGGCTGATGTTCCAAAACCTGCTGCTTTGTTACCTGTCATTGTGCAACAAGCCAAAATCTTTACATTTATGGCTAGGCGAAGTGCTTTGTTCAGAGGTGGAGATACTCCATTGACTCCTACAATGCTGGAAGTTGTTCAAGCTGTACGTGATGAAGCTGGAGAGGATGAGGAAAGTGAAGGTACTGCTTCTGTACATGGTACTGCTTCACAAAGTGCTGCCTCTCAAGTTCTGTTCTCCAAGATCTGCTTCACAAAGTGCTGCCTCACAAGGTATTGCATCTGCAAGTACTGCTTCTATTGAAGGTACTGCATCTTTACAGGGTAATGTTTCTCCAAGCCCTGAGGTTCAAGCAGAGATTGAAAAAACACCTACTCCATCTCCACAACATTCTGTTCCTGTTTCAGAGGAACATTCACATCTTCAAGATGATGATCATACTATACCTCGTGAAGGTTTGACTTTGGATAATTATGCTTTGACAAGGGAGCTTGTTAGGTTGAACAAGACTGTTGAGTTTCAAGCAAAAGCGCTTAGGAAATTGAAGCGTAAGTATATTTGGTTGAGGAATTTTATTAAACCATATATTCAAGGTTTCAACTTATGGGTTATAGAGGAAAACAAACGTCGTAAACAACTTCGAAAGGAATTAAAACGAAGGAAGGTTCCTAAATCATCTTCTGTCAACTTGGGGAGGAATTAGAAAGGAAAATTTGAAAGAAGATGTTGCGAAGAAGAAAGAATCTGTAAGTACTGCAGAAAAGATTATTTCAGATTCTGAGGAAGAAGTGCAAGTTCAAGGTACTGAAGTTCAAGGTACTGATGTTCAAGGTACTGATGATCAAGGCACTGAACATCAAAGTAATGTTTCTCATGATACATCTAGGCAAGAAGTAATAACACCAAGGGTATTGAATTTTGAAGAAGATGCTGGTCCTTCTACAATTGTTATAGAAGAAGAGGAGGAAGCTACATTCAAACCCATTCATTCTGCAAGTGATGATGAATTAATTGCTACAATATTAGATTTGTCACAACCAAGAGGAGGAGTTACTATTAGAGATGTACAAGAAGAAGAACAACCAAGAAAATCTCAACCTGCAATGATCCAAAAGATAAAGGGAAAGGTATTCTGGTTGAAACAAAGAAAAAGAAACTCACTTTGGCAGAACTTAGAGAAATTGAAGTTGCTAGGAATGAAGCTGCAGCTAGAAAAGTTCAAGAAGAGTTAGATGCTCAAGATAGAAAAGAACAGGAAGCTCAAGAAGCTCTGAATAGAGAAGCAGCTCAAAAGGTGCAAGATAAATTAGATGCTGAAGCTACTGAACCTTTACAGTCCCCTACACCTGTTAGATATATGCCAAGAAGATCTAATTTAGCTAAGGACAGGAATGCTATGATGGCTTATTTAAAAAGTCGAGGATATAAGGGTTTGCAGAAGTTAAACTATGTTGATATGAAAAGACTCTATGATGCTGAAACAGCAGCTTATAAGAAGAGTGTTGCTGATATTAAAGACTTTAGAGAAGAAGCTCATTGGACTGAATTTGAAAGGAAGAAGAGCTTAAAGAGAAAAAGAAAAACTGAAGTTACAGATGTTCAGTTTTCAAAGAAAGAAAAGGTTGAATTAAGATCTGAGACTAGAGATGAATTGAAGAATTATCTCAGAATGGTAGATTTTGATTATACAAAGGAAGATGATGACATGAAGATGAACAGATCAAAGATCAGTGTTTTTTTAAGTTGTGAAATCCAAGAATGGAGATTACATGATTTTTCATAAAGAAGATGAAAGCTTCAAAGTTTTCAAAAGGCTATGGGATTTACTGCATATTATAGATAGAGTAGACCTATTCTACTTATATCATGTTGTGAAGGCTTACTTTGAAAATAATCCATTGGAAGGGATTGGTTTGGTTTTACATGGTGATCTCATAACTTTATGGGAAACTGAAGAAGAAAGCACTAATGATATCTGGAAGAATCAAGAAAGCTGGGAAATAGTTTACTGGAGATTCTTTGAAGAATCTGGAGTTCATGTTTTGGAACTGGAAAATGGAACAATGATACACATGTTTGCAGAAAGAAGATACCCTCTCACAGTTGAGCTCATGAGAAGAATGCTAGAGCATGGATTGGAAGTAGAAGAGGATAATGAAACTGCTTGCATGGTTATCAACTTGTTTATAAACTGGACTACCATTGCTGAGAATGATCAATAACTGGTATGAATTTTATTTGAATAAATACTTTTTGATATATCAGTACTTTTATTCAAAGTACTGTTGATCAGACAGTACTTTCATCAAAGTACTGTTTGCTGAACTAAACCAGTTAAATAAATTTTAGAAGAAACCTTTTGCTAAGTAATAAATATTTTGAAATAAAGGTTTAATAAATGGTTTTTGTGATGATAACATCAATAGGTTATCAATCCACCATGGTTACAAAAGGATTGACTAATCCATGAGCAAACGGCTCTGGTAAAGATATATCAAATCCATTTTCAGTTGACAACTTGCTAATAAGTTGGATGGTATTCAACTCACCATATCAGTAATGTGAAGAGTTGGCTAGCCCACAAGAAAATGGCTTGTGGTAAAGGCTGTGGAAAACCATTATTGGTAATTAGTTCACCATTAGATAGAAGAACTAACTAGTCCAGAAGGGTACAACTTTTGGTAAAGACAAAAAAAATCTGTTGATAGCTGGTGGTTTGCTAAAAATCATATGGTTATCAATGTACCATGGTCTTACACACCAAAACATTTGGCTACTCCAGAGATAATGGCTTTGGTAAAGAGATCTAAATCCATTAATTTTTCAATGATTCACTTGAAAGTGATGAGAATAGTATGCAACTTAAACTGAATTAAATGTACAAATTGTCATATGTTGCTGTGTTGCTGAAAAGATGGAGCTTGCTGGATGCTGCTGTAAAGAGAACAATTCTAAGAGATACTTTGACAAGAACAGATGTTACAGAGATAAAAGCTTAAAGACTAAGAAAAATCCGTTTTTAAAAGATGAAGCTGTTAAAGATATATTCACCAAGGAACTTGAAGTCAAGCAAGTAGAATTCAAGTTAGGGGAGGATTGTTGGGATATGAAAGTGCTGAAGATATCAAAGTACTGAAGATATCAAAGTACTGTAAGCTGCAAAGTACTGGAAGAAGTCAAAGACTCAAAGTACTGTTAAAGACAAAGTCAAAGTACTGCAATATGAAGTCAAAGTACTGCAAGAACAAAAGAACTGTTATATTCGTTTATGGAAAGAATTGTATTCTATGTTTAGATTACTTGTCGTACAAGGTTATCAATTGTAAACCGACTAGGATATCCTTGAGCCTATAAAAGGACTCCTAGATTGGCATTAGAGGTACGATTTCAGAAAAAGAGTTTTAGAGTTTAAGAATTAGTGTTTTAGAGAAAAGTTCGATTATCTTAGAGTTGTATTAGAGTATCTGCATAATAAGCAGATTTAGAGTTTATAATAAAAGTTTATTCTTCTTAGCTTTGTTAAGTAAATTCCGCGTACTTAATAAAGATTACTCAGTGTTTCTTTGTTAATAACTTAGGATTTATCCGAGGTTATTAAACCTTAACAAGCTAGTTAAGATAGTTTGATTAAATTATATCGATCCAACAACAAGATCAACATGGACATAATGAAGATCACAGAAGAAAAAGGTGGAAATAACCGAAGGAAAATTGATCTACCTGGATATAAGGATGATCACAAGCACTACAAGAAATTAAAAGCTCAGATGGTGGATTTAACCAGAAGATGAATCAAGAAGACTTAAAGACTAACGTCACAGTGATTGTGATTAAGGGGAGAATATGGGTTAATCACCAATAGACCCATAATCAAACCAACTATGACCCAGTCAACGAAAGTCAACCCACGAAGTCAGACTTAAAGTCAACAGAAGCAGTATAAGAAAGGTTATATGACAATATTCTGTAACTGTCATATCTTGGAACGCACAATGCTTCACTTGTACTTTTCAATAGGTATATATAGAGTTTTATGTATGAACAGATTGGATGATAGATTTATATAAAACTTTTGAGTCAAGTAAAGCTCAAATCCCATATCTTGTATTTGGTATATTTTTGATTAAAGATCCATAAAAACGGGCCAACAGTCTCATACTATGACTCTGAAAGAGATCACATTCACTTGATTATGAATTTTGTTTAGAGGTACCCAACCCTAGAGAACAAAACAGATATATAAATAGTTCAACAACATTGTAAATTTCGGCTGCATAGATGCGCTAGTGAAACACAAAAGAAACTGAATAAAAGCTTATAATAAATTAATATTGATACCTTTATATAGCGAAGCTGTCCTTTTATACGTGTTAATGTGGATAAAGCAATAAATTTCTAGCAGAATTTAACGCTTGCTTGTTCCAAACTCTTCAAGACTTAAAGCTCAATAGACTTATCATCCTATTTTCTCTCGACGCAATCGTAAGGTTGCCATTTTAGTTATCATGAGCATTAAGAACCTGAGCTTGAGCAACTGCTAAGGACTGTGCTTGTGCATACTCCTTTCTCATTCCCTTAGAAAGGTCATTGTGTTGGTTAAAAAAAATTATAAATATATTAACAATCCAAAAAATATGTTTTGGTAACTTCACAGTTCTGATGAAAAACCATATACAAACAGCAAATAACAAAAGGACAACAGCGCTGTACAATGGTAACTTCACAGTTAAAAAAAATATATTTTGGTAACTTCGAGAAGAAGGAGATGTTTTTTGGCTGCTGACGTTACTTCTTTATCCAGTTGAACCTTTGAATAGCTCTTTAAAATCCCAAGAACAACTTCCAAATCTGATGGAGACTTAGAAACCTGTTGATATATTCACATATGAACAGAGAATGTATATCAACTTCAGAAAGTAATATTAATTTCAAATTATGCAGCATCACACGCAACACAATTTAGTAATTAACCAATGGGACACTGCAAGAAGGAAACTTAGGTGCAGCGACCAATAAACTTATTACAAGGTCCATTGTGGTTATATATTAACCAACAGGTGAAAGAAGAAAAATATAAAAAATATACGTTTCAACCAGAACCAAAAATAACCTGTTTTGACTTGTTACTCAACCCGAATAACCGCCCATTTTACATGTTCTAAGTTAAATACTCACCATAAATTTCTCCCCAACACCCCTTTTTGTCCCATCATCTTCATCATTTACACTCGATGTTCGTGAAGCTTTATCACGCTGAGACAAAGTCCAATAGAAACGATTTAAAGCTGAATTTCTTTTCTGTATATCGACTGCTTCCTCCGCAGATGTAATCACACCTCCATCATTTCCTTTGTTAAGTCGAAACAATCTGGCCTCATAAACCTTCACATATAAGCAAGAGACCGATATTACAAACAATATATATATTTAATTACCATTTCATACTTTTGTGATTATAATGTTGATAGAAACCTGGAACAACTCGTCTAGTTCACAATGTACACAAATGAGACCATCTCCTTCGAGTTGGCAGTTTGGACAGTATCTTACTCTTTCTACATCTTTTTCTCGTGGGTTTTCTATTGTTTGGTCAAGTTCCATAAGTCTATCAAGCAAAGTTCTATAAGAAATGAATCCAAACTAGTCTAGATATAATACTTGAGAGCAGTGATGCTCTGAAAGCTGCATTAAGATATAAAAGAAAAATTATAATGAAAAAAAGGTACATTGCAATGTAGATGAAAATAGATATACACTATAAAGAATGGATACTATTGTGGGACCAACAGCAGATACTATGTAGGCCCAACAATGCATTAAAATGAACAGAATTATTACTGACCAAGCTGCCATTATTAAACTAATTGAGAGCTAAGTTTAAAGACCAATGATCAAAGTTTAATTGAGACTAATTATTACTAATCATAATGATTCTACGTCAAAGTCAAAGAATCTACAAAGTTTAAAGACCAATGATCAAAGCTAAGTAATTGAGAGCTATACAAGTATGAAGATTCATAGTCAAAAGAAGTATGAGCATGTTGGAGAAAGACGTAAAGACACCAGAGACCAAGACGTTGATGAAAGACAGACAACAACATATGATCACAAAACAACAAAGAACGAAGAACAAAGATACATGAGACGTCAAGCTAAATAAGCAATGAAGACGGCAAGCAACCTTTGATGACCAACCCTTAGGGGAGATTGTTGGGAACGCATGTAACTATTATCAAGTGTCGGTCATTAATTATGTAATAGGTTGCTTAGTTATTAGGCTTATATGTTAGTTTATATTACTATGCTTTGAAGTAAGCCCATGAGCCTATGTAAAGGTCCATTTGAATGGAAGGAAGGTTCCAGGGGTGATGCCCTTGTTCCTCTCCTATAAATAGGACATGTAACATACTCTTATTCTTGTTGGTTATTTCATATATACACTAAACCTTTGTCAATCATTTTACATCTTGAAGTAATCGACCAAGACTATCTCTCTCTCATTTCTATTATATTTATACTTGTGTTACAACAATCATGGTGACCTAACATACTGTCTTGATGAACGAACATGAACAATCTCATTTTCTTAATAAAGGAACATGAACAAGAGAATTTGTCCGTTTAAGTGTTCGTGTGTCCGATGAAAATTAAATGAATGAACATGAACAAGACCTGGTCCTTGTTCGTTCGGGCCCTTATCTACATTTCATGAAGAAGTAATAATTTCGTCAATCCCTTTATAATCTCTAAACATTTAATCAAGGCTGCAAAAATCATGAATCAATAGCCAGTCGATAGACTCTTTGTAGCTTGTAATCGGTGTAGGTGTGATTAATCGATAATCAACCAGATTGGCATTTTTAGAAAGTTTTTGGTATTTCCGGCGAGTTTTGGGTATTTATAGTGATTTTTAGATATTTATGACAAGATTTTCCTTATACCAACAACTTGTAATATTTAACCAGCGACTATAACTGTTTAAAACGGGTTTTCGGCGCGTTAATGGTATTTTGGCCAGATTTGCAGATTTTCAATACGTTTGACCAATTTTGACCATCATTGACCACCATTAACTAATTTGCACAAATCAAATTTTGTACTTGTCAATGGTGCCATCGGCTTCATCTCTTCTGAAGATCCATTTATAGCCTAGTGGTTTACAACAGGAGGTAAATCCACGAGCTCCCAAGTATGATTTTGTAAAATAGAATCTATTTCACTTTTAATGGCTTCTTTCCATTGAGGCCCTTCTGAGGAAGTAACCGCTTCTCGGTATGAAGTAGTTTCGTTTTTAACCATAAAAGAAACAAAATCGGGTCCAAACGATTTCTCGGTTCTTGCCATTTTGCTTCTTCTAGGTTCAACCTCTTCTTCCTCAGTTTGATGTTATCTCTCATATATCTTGGAGATCATTATCATCTCGTTGTCTCTTATCTTGGACAACTTCGTCATCTATTCTAGATGAATTTCCAGTTTCCTTCATTAAACAAGGAAATATAGTTTCAAAGAATGAAGCATTCCTTGATTCCATTAATGTACCCTTTTGTATATCCGGAATTTTCGAATCATGTACAATGAAGCGATAAGCACTGCTATTCTTAGCATATCCGATGAATATACAATCCACAGCTTTAGGTCCAATCTTTGGGGCCTTGGGAGTCGGTATAGCTACCTTTGCTAGACACCCCCACACTCGTAAGTACTGATATGATGGTTTTCTTCCCATCTATAATTCATAAGGGGTTCTTTTTTTCCTACGAGGTATCTTATATTAAAAGATAAGTAGCCGTTAGAATGGCTTCCCCCCCACATGTCCTGGGTTAGACCAGAACTTATCAACATGGCATTAACCATTTCTTTCAAGGTACGGTTCTTCCTTTCGGCAATACCCTTCTGCTGAGGTGAATAGGGAGCAGTGAACTCGTGTCTAATTTCATGTTTCGCACATAGGTCAGCGAATGGAGACACATATTCACCTCCTCTATCACTTCGTACCACCTTGATTTTCTTACTAAGTTGATTCTCAACTTCGTTTTTGTATAGAACAAACTTTTCTATAGCTTCATCTTTACTTTTCAGTAAGTAAACATAGCAATACTTTGTACAATCATCAATAAACGTGATAAAGTACTTATTGCCACCTTTTGTGGGTAGTGATTTCAAATCACATATGACATATGTCAGTGTGTATCATATCAAGTGGTTCTGTTTTTCGTTCAACCGATTTGAAAGATGATCTTGTGAGTTTGGCTTCAACACAAGTTTCACATTTATATTTTGAGTCAATATGGAAATTAGGTATGCAATTAAATTTAATCAAATGATGCATTGAATTAAAATTTACATGTCAAGACGGCCATGCACATATTAGAAGACTCAATCAAGTAAGCAGAAGAATTCATTTTATTGATATCATTCTTAACAACCATTACATTGAGTTTAAACATACCATTCAGGGCATATTCCCTACCAACATACACTTGATTCTTAGAAAGAACAAACTTATCAGACTCAAAAACAAGATGAAAACCAAACTTGTCAACAGCCACCAGACACAAGATTCTGCGAATCTTGGAACATACAAGACATTAGTCAACTGAGCTCTTTCTGGATGTCATCTTCAAGATTACATCTCCTTCGCCCTTGATCTCAGCAGTTGTAGAGTTGCCCATGTACAGCTTCTCTCCACTATCAACCACTCGAAAGAGTGAAACATACTCTTATTAGCACACACATGACGGTAGCCCTAGTATCACCACCATTCCATGTTGTTGGAACCTACCAGGTTAACTTCAGAGATCATGGCAATGACATCAGACACCATAGCAATCATGTACACATCTTCATTCACCATATTAGCCTGGCGTGGAGTCACCCGCTTCGGCATCTTACAGTTAGCAGCACGGTGACCTGGCTGGTCACAATTGAAACACACCCCTTGGAACTTCTGTTACACAATTGCAGATTTAGGAGCAAGGTACTCAGACTTTCCTTTGCCCTTCTTGTCATTCTTTCCTTTTCTTTTGCCTTTAGCTTTGACATTGGACTTTGAAGATGACGAAACATGCTCAACCATATTTGCCTTTGCAGAATCAGGTGTATACGTGTTTTTCTGAGCCGCTTGTTGTCCTCTCAATACGAAGATGAACAACCAAGCCTTCAACACTCATATCCTTTCGCTTATGCTTCAGGTAGTTCTTGAATTCTACCCAGCTTGGAGGTAACTTTTCAATAATCGCAGCAACTTGAAAAGTTTCACTCTAAGGTCATTCCATCGCATGAATGTCGTGTAGCAAAACCTGCAGATCTTGAACCTGACTTATCACATCTTGAATCAATCATCTTGTAATCCAAAAAATGAGCTACCACAAACTTCTTTGTACCAGCATCCTCAGTTTTGTACTTGCGTTCCAATGACTCCCATAATTCTTTGGCAGTCTTGGTCTTGCAGTACAAGTTGTACAAAGAATCAACCAAACCATTCAGAACATAGTTGTGACACAAAAAGTCTGAATGTTTCCATGCTTCCAAGGCTTGAACAGCCTGTTGATTAGAGGATTGACCTTCTGCAGGAGGTTCCACGTTAGGTGGGTTCTCTTTTAAGAACCGCGAAACGTTCAAAGTAGTGAGATAGAATAACATCTTCTGTTGCCACCTCTTAAAATTCTGCCCATTGAATTTCTCTGGTTTCTCAGCATGATTAGCAACAGTGTTAGTAACTGGCACACCAGTCACGTTCATAGAAGTAGTCACAGGAAGGGTAGTGGTGTTTGTCATCTTGCCTGAAAGATCACAGAAGCTTGCGTGTTTCTGATCGAAGAGGTTGCTGGAATACGTCTGCAGTGGAGTTACGTTTTTCTGTGTATCAAAACTGAATGAGGAATAGTTTATTTTATAGCGTAACATGTCTTGGTCACCAAGACAGTATATTGCTAAAAAAATAATCCGATATGCAAATCTGTTAAATTATAAACGTAATATGCATATCTTTTATTAACACAAAATATTTTCTGTAAACTCTGTTAACAAGTTACAAATCTATTCCTTAAATAGATTTACAGAAAATTCTGGAAAAAGGAAACACGAATCTGCAGCAAAAAGATACGCATGCATGCGAGGCTTTGGAGCTGCATTCGTGTCCGCATGATTTCAGAAGCTTCGAACCCATTTTGGCCCAGAAATCCTGAAATCTGCACCCCCTGCGCGCGCACGTAGGTGTTGGAGTAAAACCAACAAATCAATTTGAAGGTTCATATCAAGATTTCTATATAAACAAGGTTTCACTTCTTGTTTTGGCCGATGTGGGATACTCCCACTTTTCCAAATTTGTGTTTCACGTGCCCCACTTTGAGACACGATATCTCATTCATATTATCTCCATTTTGGACATACTTTAGCTCGTTGCGAAGCTCTCGTCGAGGAGAACGCAAAGCTACCAAGAAATATAAATATATATAACATATACATATCTTAAATAGTGTCCAAAATTTGAAAAAACTCATTTTGCAAAATGAATTTTTCCAACATGTTGAACTACCATACCAGAAGGTATATAGAGGCAAAGAACAAGCATACACCAACACATATGGTAAGTGGGAAGACTCCTTGATAAATATAGAACACTTTAAAGATGAAATTCTAAATAGGAACCCCGGAAGCGTTATTGACATTGGCTTTGAGAGAAATGGTGATAAGAAATGTTTTCAACGCTTTTTTATTTCACTAGTAGCTTGCTCTATGGGCTTTCTTGCTGGTTGTCGTCCCTACATTAGTCTTGATGCTTGACATTTGAAAGGGAAATTCAATGGTGTATCAATCGATGCAACTGGAATTGACGGTAATAGCTCCATGTTTCCTGTAGCCTATGGTATTCTTGAATCACAAAATACAAGCTCATGGATATGGTTTCTTGAATTATTAAAGAAAGCAATCGGGATGCCACATGGTCTTGTTATATTATCCGATATGCAAAAAGGATTAGAGGTAGCTATTACACAAGTATATCCTGATGCCAAACACAGAGAATGCTTAAGGCACTTTTATAGCAATTTCAAAAAATATTTTCGTGGTGATATCTACAACAAAAAATTATGGGGTGCTGCAAAAACCTATTGCGTCAATGAGCATGATAGATTATTAAATGACATTGCTGGTGTAAGTGAAAAAGCAATTACATATCTACATGCAAATCATAATAAGGTATGGAGTCGATGCAAGTTTAGCTATACATCTAAGTGTGATTACATTACAAATAATCTATCAGAAGCATTTAACTCATGGGTTGGTGATTTGCGTTATCAACCAGTGCTTAATCTACTTGATGGTATTATGGAAATGCTTATGGCATGCTTTGATAAGAAAAGAAGGGTTGTAAGAAAACGGAAAGGAAAATTAGTTCCTGCTGTGAAAAGTTATCTAAAGAATATCTCGAAGGTAAGTAGAACAAATTATGGTTATTATGTCTACTTTATATTCTGATTAATAAATGTTTTCCACGTGTTATTGTCTCTTTTGCATGTAGAACTTAGGTGAGTATGCAGTTTGCAGAAGTAGCGACAATAGAGCAGAAGTGAAGCACAAGGGAAAACGTTGGGAGGTTGTTCTAGATGAGAAAAAATGCACTTGTCGAGTTTGGCAAGTCAGAGGTCTGCCATGTGTGCATGCAGCGGCTTTCATTGCTTTTATAAGAGATAGCACGTGGGACAAATATGTTGACCCGTATTTCACAATCAGGAAATTTAAAGAAGCACATGCTCTTGACATTGCTCCTTTTCCTACGATGGATCTTTGGGTACCCCGAGAATCAGGAGAAAAAATTTTCCCACCTATCTTTAAACGTGTAGCCTTCGAAGGGAAAAAAAATAGAATTGTGGCACATGATGAATCGAAGAGAAAAAAAAAAGATGTCCAAGATGTCATAAAACTGGACATCATGAAAACAAATGCAAGAACCCGACACCTTCGAAGGATTTTGAAGAATCTGAAGCAACTACGAGTAAGAGGTAAAGAAATTTTCGTGTCCACTTTATTTTTCATTCAATAACATATCTCAGTAGTACTTGTTGAATGCTGACAATCATCTGTATTATTAGTAGTCGAAAAAGAGTGCTGCTAAAAGAAAGAAAGCATAGTGGAAGTGGAAGTATTGGTGAAGGAAACACATGTGGTGAAAAGTTGGGTTCCTCTCAAGATTTCGTTATACAGCCCATTTTGCATATGTTTTAATTCTCTACATGCATTTGAAGATGAATAAATAGGAATAAAATATTTGTTTGGTTTGAATTTAGTCATAGACTTTTATTATTTTGGATATTAAAAGATTGTCAATTGGTTGAATTCGTGATGCAATATTGATTTGCAGCAGACATGGGCTTTTTTTATTATTATTGAAATGTGATATTGTTTTATATAGTGGTTTTACTTATTTGAAGTTTGAATGGGAATTATATAAAAGGGTAAGATGGTCATGTTTTAAATAGTTGATAATAAAATAGATAAGATGGGTAAATATGTAGTTAAATAAAAAAAGTTGGGTATATTTGTTATTTAAGATGTTTGGTGAGGAAATATGTAATTAAGAAGGCTATATTGGGGATGTATGTAATTCCTCCTAATTTATATTACTAGGCTTATGAAGTAAGTCCATGAGCCTATGTAAAGGCCCATTCGAATGGAAGGAAGGCTCCAGGGGTGATGCCCTAGTTCCCCTCCTATATATAGGACATGTAACATACTCTTATTCTTGTTGGTTATTTCATATATGCACTAAACCTTTGTCAATCCATTTTACATCTTGAAGTAATCGACCAAGACTAACTCTCTCTCATTTCTATCATATTTATACTTGTGTTACAACAATCATGGTAACGTAACATACTGTCTTGATTAACGAACATGAACAATCTCATTTTCTTAATAAATGAACATGAACAAGAGAATTTGTCCGTTTAAGTGTTCGTGTGTCCGATGAAAATTAAATGAATGAACATGAACAACACTTGGTCCTTGTTCGTTCGAGCCCTTATCTACATGTCATGAAGAAGTAATAATTTCATAAATCCCTTTATAATCTCTAAACATTTAATCAAGGTTGCAAAAATCATGAATCAATAGCCAGTCGATAGACTCTTTGTAGCTTGTAATCGGTGTAGGTGTGATTAACCGATAATGAACCAGATTGGCATTTTTAAAGTTTTGGTATTTCCGGCGAGTTTTGGGTATTTGTAGTGATTTTTAGATACTTATGACAAGATTTGCCTTATACCAACAACTTGTAATATATAAACAACGAATATAACTGTTTAAAACAGGTTTTTAGCTGGTTAATGATATTTTGGCCAGATTTGCAGATTTTCAATAAGTTTGACCACTGTTGACCACCATTGACCACCATTAACTAATTTGCACAAATCAAAAAGGTTGGTGGTCGATTAACGTTTAGACGGTGATTAATCGGCCTTGTAAACCTTTTTTGCAACACTACATTCAATAAATGTTTATCGTGCTTGAAAGTTAAAACTTATACCTAAAGATAAATCTAACAAGATAAATGACACATGTGGCAATATTAAAATTGAATCCGTGAAAAATTAAAATGCATACAACACGTGAAGTGATAGAATGAAATAGTCATATTTTTAGATTGGCATAATAACAAAAAAATGCATCAAACATGACCACTTTTGTAATTGTAAGTAGCCGTCTATTTTTATTTTATTTTTTTGTCATTGTATCACAAACCTTTTTGAATTTGTGTTATTGTATGTATCCAGTCAAGCTCAACTTTGTATCGTTAGTCTTTTATACTAACGGCCGTTAGTAAATAACTTAAAATTCCGTTTTCTTACGTGTTATACGTTTTCATTTGTTTTTATACATTTTTATTCGTTTTCTTATGTTTTCATCTGTTTTTGTACGTTTTCGTCAATTTTCTTACGTTTTCGTTCGTTTTTGTATGTTTTCGTCTGCTTTTATACGTTTCCGCCTGTTTTCTTACGTTTATATATGCTTTCATACGTTTTCATCCATTTTTATACATTTTCATCCATTCTTATACGATTTCGTCCGTTTTTGTACCTTTTTTACATTTTCATACGTTTCCATCCGTTTTATACGTTTTTGTCTTTTTTTCGTGTTTTTATCCGCTTTTTATACATTTTCGTCTTTTTATACGTTTATGTCCTATTTTACAATTTATCGTCGTTTTTACATGTTTTCGCTCGTTTTTATACGATTTCGTTCGTTTTTGCACGTTTTCGTTCCTTTTTACACGTTTTCGTTCGTTTCTATACCTTTTCTAACATTTTCATATGTTTTTATACGCTTTCACCCATTTTTATGCATTTTCGTTCGTTTTTACACGTTTTCATTCGTATTTATACGTTTTTGCTTGTTTTCTTACGTTTACATACGCTTTTTGTCCGTTTTTATACGTTTTCATCCGTTTTTACATGATTTCGTTCATTTTTACACGTTTTCATTTGTTTCTAGATGTTTTCCTTTGTTTTTACACGTTTTTATACGTTTTCATCCTTTTCATAGGTTTTCGTCCGTTTTACACAAATAAAAACGTATAAAATGGACGAAAACGTGCAAAAAATATTTGAAAACCTTTAAAAACGGACGAAAACATGCAAAAACGAACGAAGACGTGTTGGGATTACGTGTAACTATTATCAAGTGGCGGTCATTAACTATGTAATAGGTTGCTAAGTAATTAGGCTTATATGTTAGTTATTATCACTAGGTTTATGAAGTAAGCCCATGGGCCTATGTGAAGCCCAAACGAACCAAGGAAGGAGCTAGGAGTGTTGCCCTAGCATCCTCTCCTATATATAGTACTTGTAAACATCTTTTTTATTGTTGGTTATTTCATATATGCTAAGAAACCTTTGTCATTCATTCTTGTGAAGTAATTGGCCAAACAACCATTCTCTCATCTCATTTATATCATTTTTATTCTTGTGTTACATATAATATGGTGACAAAAATGAACAAATATAAAAACGTATAAAAACGGACTAAAACGTATAAAAACGAATGAGAACATATGAAAACATATAAAAACGAACAAAAATGGACAAAAATGTATGAAAACGTAAGAAAACATGCGAAAACGTATAAAACGGACGAAAACGTGTAAAAAAGAACTCAAACGTAAAAAACGAACGAAAACTTATAAAAACGTATGAAAACATATGAAAATGTATAAAAACGAACGAAAACGTGTAAAAACGTACGAAAACGTATTAAAACGGATGAAAGTGTATAGAAACAAATGAAAACGTAAAAAAATGGACGAAAACGTATGGAAGCGTATAAAAACGTAAGAAAACAAGGAAAACGTATAAAAACGGACGAATATGTATAAAAACGGACGAAAACGTAAAAAACGTAAGAAAACGGACGAAACCGTATAAAATGGGTGAAAACGGACGAAAAATATAAAAACAAACGAAAACGTATAAAATGGATGAAAATGGACGAAAAATATAAAAACAAACGAAAACGTATAAAATGGATGAAAATGGACGAAAACAGATGAAAATGTATAAAAACGTAAGAAAACAAAATTTTAAGTTATTTACCAACGGTGATTAATCGGCCTTGTAAACCTTTTTTGCAACTCACATTTTATCATTGCTTAAAACTTATACCTAAAGATAAATCTAACAAGATAAATGACACACGTGGGAATATTAAAGGGGCAATTCCATTTTTACCCAAAACAAACACCATAATTCCATATTTCCCCAACACATGCTTTAAAAGCATTGTATTCATGCATTGAAAACTTGTTATTTGGGTAAATATGGAATTATGAAGTTTCTTTTGGGTATATATGGAATTATCCTAATATTAAAATTAAATCAGTGAAAAAATAAAATGCATACAACACAGCACATGATAGAATGAAATAGTCATGTTTTCAGATATAGGTTTCTTGGCCATTAGATGTATCACATTAAACATGTTGACATTCTATTTTAGGACTTATATAAAGGTGTTTTTCTGAGTTTATTTTGAAGTGGGTATTTGTAAATGGTGTTTGATCTGGCAATGATGTTCAAAATGATGTGCTCAAAAAGTAACCTTCGTTATCACAGTAGAAATGCATTTCTTCTCATTTCGCATCGTCATTCACCACGTGATTACTCTACAACTTCAACCCACCCTTCGATTCGAACAAGTCGTTCTGATTCTCAAAAAATTACTGATGCACTCAAAGTGTTTGATGAAATGCTTCACAGAAAACCTCCACCTTCCATCATTGAATTCAACAAGCTCATTACTCCAATTGTCAAGATGAAACACTATTCAACATCCCTTTTACTTTTTAACCAAATTAAATTGATGGGTATTCCTAGTGATATTTATAAAATCAACATCTCTATCAACTGCTATTCCCGCCTTAAACAAGTCAATTATAGTTTTGCCTTATTAGCCACCATCTTCAAGTTGGGTCATCCTCCCAATGTGGCCACCTATAACACTCTCATTAATGGCCTTGTTCTTGCTGATCGGGTTTTCGAAGCTGTTGAGTTATTTAAGAAACTCATTAGACAGAAAATTTGTGAGCCTGATCAATATATGTACGGAACTGTTATTAATGGGCTTTGTAAAGTAGGTTATACTAGCAAGGCCCTTGAGTTGCTCAGGTTTATGGAAAATGGACCATGTAAACCGTGGGTGAATCAGTACAACACAATTATCGATAGCCTCTGCAAAGACAGAATGGTTGATGAAGCATTGAAACTCTTCAACAAGATGATTGGAAAAGGCGTCCATGCAGATGTTATAACTTACAACTCTTTGATTCATGGTCTATGTAACTTTGGTAGAGAGAGCGAGGCTGCTAGAATGTTGATAGATATGGAGGAGAAACAAATTCAAGCCAGTACACATACCTATAATATCTTGGTAGATGCATTTTGCAAGCAAGGATATGTAAAAGATGCAAAGCTTGCTGTTCAAGAAATGGTACGAAGAGGTCTACATCCAGATGTAATCACTTATAATGCACTAATTGATGGATATTGTTTACGTGGTGAATTAGATGAAGCAAGAAAAGTTGTTGATTGCATGGTGGAAAAGGATATTGTGCCCGATATCACCACGTATAACAGCTTGATAAATGGCTTATGCAAGAAGAAATGAATCGATGAGGCCATGGATCTTTTTCGAGAAATCCCAACCAAGGGTTTGATTCCTGATGTTGTTACCTACAATAACACGTTGCAAAGTTTATTTCAGTCGGGGAATCCCACAGCCACTAGAGAACTTTTTAATGAGATGCAAGTCAAGGGCGTGACTCCAGATATATGCACTTATCGTATCTTGTTAAATGGAATGTTAAAAAACGCCCAGGTTTCTGATGCATTGGTCCTCTTCCGTACACTGGAAAACAATGAATTGAAGAAAGATGTCGCTTTGTATAATATATTGATTGATGGCTGTAGCAAATGTGGGAAACTTAACTTGGCAATGGATCTGTTTCATGAACTCTTATTAAAAGGATTGAAACCAGATGTTAGAACGTATACAGTGATGATACGCATTTATTGCCAAGAAGGTTTACTTGATAAAACTAAGGAATTGCTTAAAAAGATGGAAGATAATGGTTGTCTGCCAGATAGCATCACGTACCGTGTTATTATTCAAGAGTTGTTGAAGAAAAATGAGTGTCAAGATGCAGAGAATTTTCTGGAGGAAATGATGAACCGAGGATTTATGCCTGATTACGCTACCTTCTTGATGTTGCTAGACCAAATCCCAAACGTGGGAGAAGAGTCTCGTATTCGAACTATCATTAAAAAAAACTGAAAAGTCTTGAAAGAGAAGAAGGTAAAGTACATGATTCAACATCTAGTATCATGTTCTGAACATCTCAAAATGTAACAGAGCATAGATTACATGTAGTTAGTAGGTATTAAATGATGATTGTAAGTGATTTTAGTGACTGGTAACTTCAGTCTTAAATTCTCAAACATCTTGTATAATTCATGCTGTTTTGTCTGGGATGATGGTTGTCAATGCTCCATTGTTATTTACAATAACATCAAAACCATATCCAAGTTCTGTCAACTGGCCGAACATTAGTTCCATTCGCAGATCTAATCACACTAGCCCTACTAATAGTAGTATTGTTGTACAATCTTCGTAAAATATGATACTCCAAATTTATTTGATTTAATTTGACATGCATCAAATTCAATAGACATTTTGCAAGATGATTTAGCAGAGTTCAGTTGTTTCATCAGTAGGAGGAACATAAAAATGTTACCCAAATCTGTACAAAGTGTAAATTCAATTCCTAACCTACAAATGTACCAACTAATTAAGGATTATCTTGATTTTCTAGTCTCGTAATTAAAACTTAACTATACATTAGCCTTGAAAAACCCGGTTCACCTTGTTTGCTCCATGAGCCTCCTCTCAGCAGCTAGCCCAGCAGCTACACCTGGCGGCAAATGCATTAAATCCGAATTCACCTCTTCTTTCTTCTGTTTTATTGTGGATGGAGCAACTTTAAAGAGAGACTCAACATCTTTAATTGTCAAAACAGGCTGATCTTGGTTCTTTTTGTTTCCACTTATAAACGAACCACTATGCCGACTCTTATTCAGTTTATATAAGCTCTCTTCCACTGTGTCTTTCACCTGTCATACAGAACAATATCAGTAAATATAAAAAAGCACCTAAATTACTTGATAAATCTATCAATGATCTTTTTGTTTAACACATAAACATGTAGAATGGTTTCTTGTTGCATAAAATACCAAAACTATCTTTGTTAACCCGTAATTTTAGTATTTTTCATTTCATTTTTGAGACTTTTAAGGAGTTTTTGCTAACAAACCAATTGGGACACAAAACTATCTTTTGGTGAGTTATTAAATAATGAATGTTCGTATTCTACGCCAAAATGAAAATCTATAGAAAGAGCATACTATGAAACGATGAACAAGTGTCTTCTGGGTCTGACCAATGCGGTGCACCCTACTGATTGCTTGTGCTTCGGCTGCAGGATTAAGTAATGGCTCTACAAGAATAACATGTTGGGCTTCCAAAAGATTAAGCCCATTGGCTCCATGTTGAATTAAGAGTAGCAACACCTGAACAGAATTTGTTTCCGCCTGCTTTTGTTTCTTATTTGCTCCATCTCTTACACTGAGTTTCTCTCCTTTAAATTGACTGATAGCAACATGTGATTTCCTGAAAATTTATATTACATAGAATGTCAATATTGTGTAATTGTACGAAAGTATAAGCAACACAAGGTGAACAATAGAACCTTTATTCAAACCTAAGCCACAATAGTCAGCTTAGATTAAGTTTACAATAGTATCCAAAATGTTACAAGGTTAGATTAATGTCAATGAGACAATAATCATGTAAGTACAAAGACAAGACAAGATCAATGAAATGATCAGAAAGAAGAGAAGAGTGTGTAACAATGACTGCACACACAAGTGTATCTAACCCTAGATTAAGGGACTTATTAAATAGGAGATTAAGTTACCCAAAGACCCCTCAACGGCTATAAATGACTCATCAGCAGAAATGGGAATAGCTTCAGCAGAAACGAGCATCTTGGAACTTTAAACCTTTTATTCTTTGTCCATGATTAACCCCTGTAGAATCTCTGCAATGAACATAACTAGAAAACCATTAGCAATTGATAGAATGATATGTTTGCCACAGATTGATACCCCAAAATTTAACATTCCTCCTTAATCTGATGGGCAAACATATCAAACAATATCAATTTTTCACACAAAAATTTATGCTGATAGACAGGGAGGTTTTTAATGAGTATGTCAGCAGTTTGGTTTGAAGAGCCAATCTTTTTGCACTATAACACCTCTAGCAATTTTTTCCCTGATGAAGTGAACATCAATTTCAAAGTGTTTTGATCTTTCATGGAAAACAGGGTTGACAGCAAGTTGTTAAGCAGATTTGTTATCACAAAAAAGATTAACAGGGAGATTAATATCAACTTTTAGATCCTTTAATATTTTTGAATCAAATGATTTCACAGGCAGCAGTAGACATAGGTCTATACTCTGCTTCTGTGGAAGATTTTGAAAGAGTGTTTTGTTTTTTACTTTTCCAAGAGATCAGACAGTCATTAAAGAAAACACAATACCCTGTGACAGATTTTCTGGTTTTCTTGCATTTGGCCCAATCAGCATCACTATATCCTTTAAGATGATTTTCAGAGTTGCTAAAATTGTACCTTAGACCTTTTCCTGGAGCTCCTTTTAGATATCTCAGTACATTGAGGGCACATTCCAGATGAGATTTCAAGGGAGAATGCATATATTGTGCCAGACAATGAACTGAGTATGAGATGTCAGGTCTTGTATGGGTGAGATAGATAAGTTTCCCAAGTAACTTCTGATAACCAGTGATGTTGACAAGTAAAGGATCATCTGCAGTGGGAATGTATGAAAGGACAGAGTTGGGTTCCATAGGAGTGGTCACAGGTTTGCACCCAAGAAGGCCAAATTCTTTGAGGAGTTCAAGACATTATTTTCTTTGGGAGAGACAAATGTCATTCCCAGTTTTTAAAACCTCAATGCCAAGAAAATATTTTAGATTTCCTAAGTCTTTAATATGAAATTTTGATTTTAGAAACTCTTTGAATAGGTTATCTCATCAATGCAGTTTCCAGTAAGGACAATATCATCCACATAAACAAGCAGAGCAATAAACTTGTTATTCTCTGTTTTGGTGAACAGAGAATGATCATTGACGATTGACAAAATTATTTTCTTTAAAACACTGACAAGTTTTTCATTCCATTTCCTGGGAGCTTGGTTTAGGCCATACAGGGACTTGACAAGTTTGCAAACTTTATTTTTATTGTTCTCATACAGAAACCCTTAGGGATGGTCATATAGATATCTTCATCAAGATCTCCATACAAGAAAGCATTGTTAACATCAAGTTGAGAAAGAGGCCATTTGTTTTCAAGCTAAAGCAATAAGACATCTAACAGTAGACATTTTCACAACAGGAGAAAAGGTTTCATCATAGTCTATTCCTTTCCTTTGATTATAACCTTTAACAACTAATCTAGCCTTGTATCTATCAACTTCACCATTGGCTTTATATTTGATTTTAAAGATCCATTTGTAACCAATGGGAGTTCTATTAGGTGGGAGATCAGTTATATCCCAAGCATGATTTTCATTTAAGGCCTCAATTTCAGAGTTCATAGCATCAACCCAATTACTATCAAGGATAGCTTCTTCATAGCAGGTAGGTTCAATACTTTTATTAAGACTAGAAGCAAAGCAGTAATTATCTTTGTTTAAATTAGAATAATTAACAAACTTTTCAACACCATATTTGACTTTCCCTTCTATAATAAAGTCATTAAGATTACTGGGCAACTTAGAAGCTCTGTTTGACCTTCTAACAGTAGTGGCTGGCAAGCCTCTTTCTTGTTCAGCAGAATCAGGTGATGTATCAGCAAAATCAGAAGATGCATCAGCAGGATGTGATTCATGTGATATGGTGCCCTCAGGGTGTGTATTATCATCTATAGATGTTGCAACCGGTTCATCAATCCTAGTAGGATGACTTACCACTGTGCCATCATCATAGGATGTCACTCTCCCTTCATCATTGGGACTTATTTGTGAGTCAAAGAAATTTTTGTGATTTAAATCTTTAGACACATAAGTTTCAACAAAGGTTTGACAAAGTTTTTCATTTTGAAAGGAAAGACAGTTTCATAAAATTTGACATCTCTGGAGTAAAAAATAATTTTTGTTTCTAAGCTCAAGAGTTTGTAACCTTTTTTCTCATTTGAATAGCCAATAAAGACACTTTTTTTCAGACCTACTACCAAATTTATCAGAGATGTTGAGAATGGTTGCATAGCATAAGCAGCCAAAGACTCTAAGGAGAGAGAGTGAAGGGTCATGCCCATACACAAGGAAGAAAGGAGACTTGCCAGACAACACAGAAGAGGGTAACCTGTTTATGACATAAGCAGCAGTTAGAACACATTCAGGCCAAAGATATAGAGGTAATTCCCCCTTAAACATAAGGGATCTAGCCACATTAAGGAGATGCCTATGTTTCCTTTCTGCAATACCACTTTGTTGAGGTGTGTAAAACCAAGAGGTTTGATGTAAAATTCCCTTTTCATGAAAGAAGTGTTGAAGTTTGTTATTGACAAATTCTGTCCCGTTATCACTTCTGAATATCTTAACATTGTGTTCAAATTGATTTGCTAGCATGTGAGTAAAGTTAACAATGGAAACATAAACATCATCCTTTCCCGTAAGCATGTAAACCCAGCATTTGCCCTAGAATAGTCATCAACAATGGTCAAAAAATATTTGTAACCATCTCAGCTAGTGACTTTATATGGTCCCCATACATCTAGATGAACAAGTTGAACAATTTTAGTTGATTTATGTTCACTTAAAGGAAATGGTTCCCTGGTTTGTTTAGCTTTATTACAAGTATCACAGAGATGGTCAGATTCAGAGGTTCCATCAAGATTAAGTGTGGACTTAAATATATGTAGGACTTGGTCAGAGGGATGACCAAGTCTTTGATGCCAGAGATTTCTAGAAACATGACAAACAGAAATGCAGTTATTAGAAGCAATCTTACATGTGGAATCAATATCAAACATATATAACCCATTACATTGTTTACCAATCCCCACAATCCTTTTTTGATGTAAATCCTGTATATAGCAATTAGATTCATTAAAGCCAACAAACATTTTATTGTCTCTAGCAATCTTATGAACAGACAACAAACTGACATTGTACTCGGGAACAACCAGAACATCAAAAAGAGTTAGGTCATTATTGACCTTTAAGTCACCAATTTTAGTAATTAAGGCCTGAGTACCATTGGGATGACCAACGGTTAGACCAAGATTTGAAATGTCAACAACATTAATTAAAATTTTTGCAGAAACAGTCATATGCTGATTTGCACCAGAATCAACAATCCAACCAAGACATATGTTTCCAGATAAGGTTTTAGTGTTGTTGTTAAAAAATTTATCAAAGTTTATGTTAAACTTGACACTGCCATTAAAGAAGGTTCCTGAAATTTTTTTACCTGCTACATGGGCATTAGCAGAAGACACATTGTTGTCATTAAGCAGACTCATAAGTCTGGAGAGCTGTTCATTAGACAAAGAGACAGGAGAGTTACTAGTTCCATTATTAGTGGAAAGATTAGTGTCAGCAGAAACATTGTTACTGCTGAAGGGTTTGGAATTAAAATTCCTTTAACATATCCAGCTGGATAACCAACCAGATCATAACATCTATCAACAGTGTGACCAGGTTTTTTGCAGTTAGTACATTTGAGATTCATGTTTGGTCCTCTGTTGTTTGAGCTGTTACCAGTATTAAAACCAGAATTTTTGAAATTGTTGTTAAATCCTTTTTTGTTATCAAAAACTTTTCCACCATCAGAAGTTTTTGCAGCAAAGACTGTAGCATTGGGTTTAGCAGAGCTATTCCCAGATGAAACATTTATGTGGGATTCTTCTCCAGAGACAATGTTTTGAAAGGCTCAAGGCGCACTAAGGCGCGAAGGGGACCAAAGGCCTTGAGGGAGGCGCATACCAAAGCGCGGGATTCATGAATACGAGGCGCACTAAATACATTAAGTTTTTTTTATATATGTGACCATTTATGTAGCTTAAATAACATAAAATAACATTAAATACTTAATACATGACACATATAGTCATTATAAAGATTAAAATGGATCAGTTGTCACTTCTCAAATGGATCAAATCTTTGGCTCGATGAACTACATATAGATTAAAATCCATATCAAACTAAATCCATATCTTAATATTTAGAAAACAGCCCCAAAACCTGTTACATCTCTGAGGCGCAAAAATCCCCAAGGCGCTGCGCTTTTTATGGGATTCATACATGTCGTGAGCCTCGATCCGAAAAAATCCCTAGAGCTTGAGCCTTGAGCGAGGCGCGCTTTTTAAAACTTTGCCAGAGACAACAGAGAAAGCAGTTTTGACATTAGGTAAAGGATCTCTGGTTAAAATATTGCTTCTGATGGGAACATAGGAGTCATCAAGACCCATAAGAAATTGCATTAATTTGATTAACTGATTGTGTTTTTCAAAATGTTTTGCAGCCTCACAAGTGCAAGGAGGCAAGCTAATCATACAATCAAATTGTTTCCACAAAGAGTTAAGGTTGTTTAGTAATCAGCAAAGGAGGACCCACTTTGACTAAGAGAGTTTATATTTTTATGTAAATTAAAGATACGCGAACCATCACCTTATCATAGGTATCTTTAAGATCATTCCACATTTCATAGGCAGGTTTTAGCATATATAGCACCAGCAAATAGTTCAGGGCTGAGAGAGTTAAGGATCCAAGTAACTACAACAGAGTTGCAAGTATCCAATTGATTAGCAAGACTAGGGTTCGAATCATCTCTTATGCAAGTACCATCAATAAACCCTAACATATTATGGTTCCTTAAGGCAAAAGTCATGGCCATATTCCATATTTTGTAATTTTCAGTTCCAGTGAGTTTGATAGTAATAATGGGTGTACCATTTGTGTTATTGGGTGTAAATACAAAGCATCACCAAAGGATAAGCTTTCTCAGTGGAGAACCACCCCCCCCAATATTATCATCACCAATAGCCATAGAAATAAATAAACAATAAGATAGAAAGATAAGATAATATAGACAAAAACACAGACAGAAATAAAAGACAAGAGCAGATAGACAGATAAAGAAATAAATAAGACTTTGTATATAAGAAACAACAAGCACCAAGCCTTGTGACTAGGGTAACCCAGAGCAGGTATTTGTACCACTCAAAGGTGGCAGATCAAGATGTTAATCTACCGTTGCACCCACAAAGACTTAAGTACGTATGTTTGGAAGAGATAAGACTTAGACTTACAGAAGAAATATCGCGGAAGAGAACAAATCACAATTACCCTAGATTCACTAGTCTAGGGCTAATTGTAAGTAGAAGAAACCGTGAATTCAATAGCAATAACCCCAAACCACCAATTTGTTGCCGAAGAGAAATCAAGAGCTGAAGCTCTGATACCATGTACGAAGTATACGCAACACAAGGTGAACAATAGAACCTTTATTCAAACCTAAGCCACAATAGTCACTTAGATTAGTTTACAATAGTATCCAAAATGTTACAAGGTTAGATTAATGTCAATGAGACAATAATCATGTAAGTACAAAGACAAGACAAGATCAATGAAATGATCAGAAAGAAGAGAAGAGTGTGTAACAATGACTGCACACACAAGTGTATCTAACCCTAGATTAAGGGACTTATTAAATAGGAGATTAAGTTACACAAGACCCCTCTAACGACTATAAATGGATCATCAGCAGAGAAATGGGAATAGCTTCAGCAGAAACGAGCATCTTGGAACTTTAAAACTTTTATTCTTTGTCCATGATTAACCCCTGTAGAATCTCTGCAATGAACATAACTAGAAAGCCATTAGCAATTGATAGAATGATATGTTTGCCACAGATTGATACCCCAAAATTTAACAGTAATGCTATTAAAAGAAGAGATTAACATGAAGATATTTATAAAAAAAAATAAAAAGTAAAAAAAGGACAAAAGTAAACATACCTCTCTCCCTTCATCCTGATAAAACTTATACCATTAGCTGTGAATGAATGTTCCAGCACATCAAGAACATCATTCCAGCTAGAAAAAACAAGAACTTTGGCTTTTCGGTTTGTAGAACCGATGCATAGTATTCTCCTTGTGACTGCTGAGATCTATAAAATATCAAAAATTTCATGTAACATATATATATAAGGAACCGTACATCTTAAATATACAACTTCCCACTTTGGAGGCTTATTGACAATGGAAGCGAAACCTATCTACTTTTAAATAAAACACGGTTCATCGGCATTCTTGGTCCAGATCTTTATACTATTTGTAAAACATTTTGTGCAACTTATAACCGTTTGTTTAACATTGTTAATACCTTTGTGTTGTATGATCCTTTGACATTCACAGAAGCTTCTGAGCTTCGAAAAGTAGGAACAGAAGCATCAGGTGATTTAGTATGCATATCATCAATAGAAGCAACTTTCCCATACTCCGTATGTTGCCTACATGTTGGGCACATCACCCATTTATTGTGAGATTTCCCATGCAGATTTTTCCACCGTTCAGTCATCCCAAGAAAACCTGCAAATTACCAAATTGTATGTAATTTTATACATATTATTTTCAGTAAAAAAAACGTGGTACAAAAAAGAATCAGAAGGTATTTACTGTCAACTTGGATGTACCCACTGACAAATAGTGTTAAAGAACTTACACTCACAGCAAGTAATAAAAACTAGCTGTTAGGATCAGTCAAGGATTATCAGAGTTAAAAGAACAGTAGCATCAGCAGAAAACAAATGCAAAAGGATATACAGGTGTAAACATCAGAATTTTGGAGCAAAAAGCTGGTATAATTCTATTATTAAGAGTCAACATACAAAAGTTCTATTTTCCACTTGTTATATCAGTCAAATAACCGACCTTAAAACAAGTATCTTACTTCCTAAGATATTTGACCAGAAAAAGACCAAACCAACCTTAATATTTAAACTATACTCTAATATAACGAAATACCAAACCCCCTTAGAAGTTTAAGTCAACATCTAACAATCTCCACCTTGACTTCAACTCCTACAGTAACACCTTTCCAATTATCGATATTGAGCGAATCCAAACAGTGACGAAACTTGCTCAAAGGAACCGGTTTGGTAAAAACATCCGCAGGATTGTCTTGAGTGCTAATCTTCTTCACTTTTATTCTTCTTTCGGTACGAAGAAAGTGATAACGAGCATCAATGTGTTTAGTCCGGTCATGGTATACTTGGTCTTTAGCCAAGAAATAGCACTCATGCTATCACAAAACACGGTTCGCTTGATCTTGAGGGAGGAAGAAACCAAGATCTTCAATCAAACCTTTCAACCAAATTCCTTCCTTAGAGCTTCAGTTAAAGCCATGTACTCGGCTTCAGTAGTAGATAAAGCAACTGATGGTTGTAATGTAGCTTCCAACTTACATTCCGAATTTCCAATAGTGAAAACATTAACGGTCTCAAGGATCTTCTTGCATCAAATCCGCCAGCCATAATCGAAATCTAAGTAGCCGCAACCAAATATTTCCGTGCACCACCGTAAAATTAAGGCCAAACATCAGTGTTCCTTCAAATAAACAAAAAAATGCGTTTCATGCAT
>OU343218.1:257772168-257839776 GCA_910596185.1 Chrysanthemum makinoi
AAGCTTTTGCCAAATAAATACATCTCTGGTTTTCTCTTCTTCTATTCTTAGGAGCTCGCATCACGCTTGAAGGGGTGCTACTATCGATATAACCTTAATGGGTCGAATCAACTGGTGCTTTCATTAAGAGCAAAAATTAAATAAATAAATTAATAAAAATAAAAATTTATTGCTCATCGATATTGTTAAAAAGGGTAAGAGCAGTTTAAATTCAATGATGATTAAGCAATCAAGGATTTATGCTCTCTTATGGAATAAAAATGGGATGATTTGTAAGTTTGGGTCTTGGACTAATGTGACTTGGTATTAGGATATATAGGTGACATCAAGAGTTTTTGATTTAAGAGAGCTCTATATGAAAATTTAATGAAAGTAATTGGGAAAAATGCAAATAAACTAAAAGGTCTGTAGATATTAGGTTCTACCAAAGGTAGCATTTATGGTTTGGCAAGCTCACATAGTATATTAGTATAAAGTGTTGATGTGCCTTTTCAATTTCGAGTTTAGAGAAACAACTGACCATTGACTATTACATGTCACAAAGCGTGTAAAGTATGTATAGCTGTTGATAATGGGGTTGTCGAAGAAACAATATGTTTGCCCAGGTTCTTTAGAGGAGCTATTTAGTGTTTGGCAAAAAAAGTTGGAAAAGTGATTATTTGCGTTTTGGAAGGACCAAAACGCAGTTTTGGAAAAATGAGGTGCTAGCTGCTTTTACAAAACGCATTTTTGGTATATTGTTGACTTTCATTTATTTCTCAATGGCCCACAATAAAATACCTTTATTGCCCTTTGATTAATTTTCATATGGCATATGGAAATGTCTATTTTTGTAACTTTATGCATTAAGTAACATAATAATCAGATTTGCCAAACATTAAAAAAACTGATTATTTATTTATTGCGATATCAAACATCATAATCAAATTCAAACACTATATTTTAAAATCATGTTTTGCAACAGCTGATTATATGATTATCCGTTTTTAAAACGAATAATCTATTACAAAAGTAGATGTTTCTCACTTTTTTATTTGAAATGTGTGGCTATGATATTCTCACTCTCATTTTATTTTTTCTTTTCACTAGATATCTTCCATGTAATTTATATTGTAAGATATATTTTTAGCACATGTTTTAAGCATGATAATAGTTTTTCTATCTAATATGTTTGTTTATTTATATACTAGTCGTGCACAGGACTTTCACATAAAATTATTTTAATTACATACTAATATAAAATATTGTGAGATTAAATTATATTAAATATGATTATGATTATGAGCCAATGGTGATCTCACAAAATCTCGCCACTTCAAGTAGCCTAATACGCGGCTCTTAATCTTTACTTAAATTGCAGGTTTAGTCCTTATTTTTTCAAAACTACACTCGTCATCCTTGTAGAGAACTTACAAATGCATTTTTGGTTCCTGACCAAAATCAAATGGCTAAATGACCCTTACAAGTAGTCACAAGGACCAAAGTGAAAGAGGAGACAATAGTAATTCAACTTTAATCAGGGACCAAATGTGTACTTTTAAATTCCTCACATGGACGATGAGTGCATTATCAAAAGAACAGGGATTGAACCTGTAATTTAGACAAACCACAAGGACTATATTTGCAATTTACTCTTTCTACTAATACACATGAACCAAGTAGTAGCCAAACCACAGGGATTGAACACAGCAAAACAACTTCCAGATTTTTTTTATGGGCAAATAAGTTCACACATATGTATCAATTCGAAGAGATTAAGGGTGTGTTTGGTAGCGGGAATTGAGGCAAGAGAATTGGAAATGGTTCCATTTTTCTTATTTGGTACACAGAGAATTGAAAAAGCGGAGAATTTGGAAGAGAAATGGAGAGAAATGGAGAGACTTGGGTAGTGTAATTTGGCTAGCTCCATTTCTCTTATTTTGGTGGAGAAATTGGAGAAATGGATTATTATTATTTTGATTTTTTTTTTTTTTTTACAACTATAATTTTGTTAAATAATGGATTTTGTTTTAAAAAAATATATATATGTAAACAAATTATTTTTTAAAAATAATTTTTTTTAAAAATATTTTTTTTAAAAAAATAATTTTTTTTAAATAAATACATTTTTAAAAAACAAGTTTTTTTTTAAATAAAAACATTTTTAAAAAATATTTTTTTAAAGAAAGTACATAAATTTTTAAAAAATAAATTTAAAAAAAGATATTTTTTTTTAAATAATTTTTAAAATAATTTTTTAAAATAATTTTTTAAATATTTTTTAAAAATGTTATTTAGAAAAATAAAAATATTTTTTTAAAAATAAGTTTTAAATAAATACATTTTAAAAATATATTTTTTAAAACAAGTTTTTTAATTAAATACATTTTAAAAATAAGTTTTTTTAATAATTTTTTAAAGAAAGTACATAAATTTTTAAAAAATAAATTTAAAAAAAAAGATATATTTTTTTTAAAATAATTTTTTTTTAAATATTTTCTAAGAATTTTTATTTAGACAAAATATTATTTAAATAAAAAAATTTTATTCAGTCAGTCTCTTTTGTTCCAAACATTAGAATTGAACAAAATTCTCTAATGATTTCTATTTTCTGAGATTCTATTCTCTACTTTATTTTTTTTCTCTGAATTTCTCTCTACCAAACGCACCCTAAGAGTGAATCCGGTAATATTAAGAGTGAATCCGCGGAAAAGTAAAAATGCATACAGCTCGTGTCTGGTGATAGAATGAAATAGTCATGTTTTTAGCCTTCATATCACGTATTATCCTTGTAAATGGTGTTTGATCCGGCAATGATGCTGAAAATGATGTGCCCAAGACGTCACCTTCATTATACTCGTTCGCTACGTAATCACTCTACTTCCTCAACCCGCCCTTTAAATCAAACAAGATTCTTGTCTCGTTCCGGTGTTCAGAAAGTCGCCAAGTTAGATGATGCACTCCAAGTGTTTGATGAAATGCTTCACAGAAAACCTCCACCTTCCATCATTGAATTCAACAAGCTCATTACTCCAATTGTAAAGATGAAACATTATACAACTGCTCTTTCCCTTTTTAACCAAATTCATTTAATGGGTATTCCTCGTGATATTTATACAATCAACATCTCTATCAACTGCTATTCCCGCCTTAATCAACTCAATTATGGTTTTGCCTTATTAGCCACCATCTTCAAGCTGGGTCATCCTACCAATGTCGCCACCTATAGCACTCTCGTTAATGGCCTTGTTCTTGCTGATCGGGTTTTTGAAGCTGTTGAATTGTTTAAGAAACTCATTAGACAGAAAATTTGTAAGCCTAATCAGGTAACTTACGGAACTGTTATTAATGGGCTTTGTAAAGTAGGTTATACTAGCAAGGCCCTTGAGTTGCTCAGGTTTATGGAAAATGGACCATGTAAACCGTGGGTGGCTCAGTACAATATAATCATCGATAGCCTCTGCAAAGACAGAATGGTCGATGATGCACTACAGCTCTTTGCTGAGATGACTCAAAAAGGTGTCCATGCTAATGTTATCACTTATACCTCTTTGATTCATGGTCTATGTAACTTTGGTAGAGAGAGTGAAGCTGCAAGAATGTTGATAGAGATGGAGGAGAAAGGTATCCCTCCAGATTTACATACATATACGATCTTGGTGGATGCATTTTGCAAGAAAGGATCTGTAAAAGATGCAGAGCTTGCTGTTCAAGCAATGGAACGTAGAGGTCTACATCCAAATGTAGTCACTTATAATGCACTAATTGATGGATATTGTTTACGCGGTGAATTAGATGAAGCACATAAAGTTCTTGATGGTATGGTGGAGAGAAACCTAGTACCAGATATCATCACCTACAACACCTTGATAAATGGATACTGCAAAAAGAATAAAGTTAATGAGGCTATGCATCTTTTTCGAGAAATCCCAGAGAATGGTTTGATTCTCAATGTAGTTACCTACAATAACATGTTGCAAAGTTTATTTCAATCGGGGAATCCAACAGCTGCTAGAGAACTTTTTAATGAGATGCAAGCCAAGGGTTTGACTCCAGATATATGCACTTATCGTATCTTGTTCCATGGAATGTGCCAAAACTCAGAGTGTGCTGATGCATTGGTTCTGATTCGTTCGCTAGGGAGCAATGAAATGATGAAAGATATAGGTTTGTATAATATTTTGATTGATGGTTGTAGCAAGTGTGGGAATCCTAACCTGGCTATGGATCTGTTTGATGAACTCTTATTGAAGGGATTGAAACCAGATGTTAGAACGTATATAGTGATGATACGCATTTATTGCCAAGAAGGTTTACTTGATAAAGCTAAGGAATTGCTTAAAAAGATGGAAGATAATGGTTGTCTACCAGATAGCATCATGTACCGTGTTATTATTCAGGAGTTGTTGAAGAAAAATGAGTGTCAAGATGCAGAGAATTTTCTGGAGGAAATGATGAACCGAGGATTTATGCCTGATTACGCTACCTTCTTGATGTTGCTAGACCAAATCCCAAAAGTGGGAAAAAAGTCTCGTATTCGTACTATTATTCAAAACAAACTAAAAAGTCTTGAAAGAGAAGGTAAACTACAGGATTCAACATCTAGCATTATTTTTTGAACATCTCAAAATGTAGCAGAGCATAGATTTCATGTAGTTAGTAGGTATTAGATAATGATTGCAAGTGATTTTAGTTACTCGTAACTTCAATTTTAAATTCTCAACATCTTGTATCATTCATGTTGTTTTGTCTATGCTTTTAGAGCTTAAGCTGGGATGCTGCCTCTCAATGCTCCATTGTTATTAACAAGAACCTTAAAACCATACCCAAATTTTGTCGACTGGCCAAAGATCAGTTCCATTTGCAGATCTAATCACACTTCCCCTACTAATAATAGTACTATTGTACAATCTTCATAAAATATGATACTCCGAATTTATTTTAATTTAATTTGACATGCATCAAATTCAATCGACATTTTGCAAGATGATTTGGTGGAGTTCATACTAGTCTAAAGTTCAGTTGTGCATCACTAGGAGGAATGTAAAAATATTACCCAAAATCTATACTAAGTGTAATTTCAATTCTACCGATAATTAACCTTTTGTAACCTACAAATGTACCAAGTAAAGGATGATCATGGTGATTTCCTAGTCTCTTAATTAATACTTAACCATACATTATCCTTGAAAAACCCGGTTCACCTTGTTTGCTACATGAGCCTCCTCTCGGCAGCTAGCCCAGCAGCGACACCTGGCGGCAAATGCATTAAATCCAAATTCACCTCTTCTTCCCTCTGTTCTATTGTCGATGGAGCAACTTTAAAGAGAGACTCAACATCTTTAATTGTCAAAACAGGCTGATCTTGGTTCTTTTTGTTTCCACTTATAAACGAACCACTATGCCGACTCTTATTCAGTTTATATAAGCTCTTTTCCACTGTTTCTTTCACCTGTCAAACAAAGCAATATCGGTAAATATAAAAAAGCACCTAAACTACTTGATAAATCTATCAATGATCTTTTTGTTAAACATATAAACATGTAGAAAAGTTGATTGTTACATAAAACAAAACTATCTTAGTTAACCCGTAATTTTAGTATTTTTCATTTCATTTTTGAGACTTTTAAGAAGTTTTTGCAAACAAACCAATTGGGACACAAAACTATTGGTGAGTTATTAAATAATGAATGTTGGTATTCTACACGAAAAGGAAAACCTACAGAAAGAGCATACTATGAAACGATGAACGAGTGTCTTCTGGGTCTGACCAATGTGGTGCACCCTACTGATTGCTTGTGCTTCGGCTGCAGGATTAAGAAATGGCTCTACAAGAATAACATGCTGGGCTTCCAAAAGATTAAGCCCGTTGGCTCCATGTTGAATCAAGAGTAACAACACCTGAACAGAATTTGTTTCTGCCTACTTTTGTTTCTTATTTGCTTCATCTTTTACACCGACTTTCCTTTAAATTGACTGATAGCAACATGTGATTTCCTGAAAATTTATATTACAGAGAATGTCGATATTATGTAATGCTATTAAAAGAAGAGAAGCCATTAACATGAATATATTAAAAGAAAAAGTCAAAAGTAAACATACCTCCTGTTAGTTTTTATGGATATAAATTAGTAGACGTGAGTTAGGATCGAACTCGAGACCACGAGATTGCACTCTTTACGTATGAGAATTAAAGTTAATAATTAAACATAAATGTTGTATTTATTTATTAATTAAACGAAATAACATAACGGACGTTAAGTAGTAGTGTGGACTACGGGCGTTAAATGTATTTGGAAAAGGACTAGATTGCAAAGTTTGGGAAGGTTCCGGAATCCCTTGGGGATGCATACCACCGATCGGCCAAAGAACCAAACCCAACCCATATCAAACTCAAACTTGTTCACCAAGTTTAGTTTAGCATATATACAAGGCTAAGGGTCTTGTGTTTTATATCTCTTGTACTCATAAGCTAAAACCAAAATTGTTTGTGTGTGTTTTTTGCTCTCAAAACCGGTCGACCACCTCTATATGGGTTCGATCACCACTCTTTTTCCAAACATCAAGTTATTTGTTTAATCAAAACTAGCATTACTTTAATTCGGTTTAGTGCGTTGTAAAGGAAGTGGTACTAACACAATATTGTTAGTATTCTTGGATTGAATTACAAAACGGTAAAGGGTAATTCACATAATCCTAATTAAATCAAATTAGGGTTCTTCCATTGCTAGTTTGTGGATTTGATTCTTGTTCGGCTAGAATCAAGTAAGGTACGCATATTCTTCTTATGTTAATTAATTATTCGTTATTAAATCCTATACGCTTCCGCATGTATACTTTGATATTTTGTGATTATTTATTGATTGTCATGTTATATAATTCCAACAGTGGCATCACGAGTCATTAGTTTTAATGAGTAATTAATTACATAAACGTGGAATAAAACAAATAATTGTATGTTGTTTGATATGGTTAATTTAGGGTTTATGTTTTATTTTTTTTTGGTCGATTTAATTTTTTAATGGGGCGTACCCCTTTATTTTTTTTAGTCGACACATAAATTTTTTTTTAGGGTTTGAAAATTGTTTGCTAACCTTATCGAAACCTAAAATTAATATATATGTTACGTGATTAATTCATGAATAATTGTTTTGTAACATGGGATTATTGATATGCGATCTTGTGACTATTTGTATAATTGTTATGATATATCCATGATGATGCATGTTTGTCATGGATAGTTGCTTGTTTTTTTTTGTTTAATTGTTAAGATACATTTATTTACGATAAATCTTGAATTGGGGAAGACTCCAGTTATCTATACTACATTAAAAGGAAAAATGGTCAACATGGTCAATGTTGGAAAAGTGAAAAGTGAAAAAAATAAAATATATGAAATGGTCAATTAGTCAACTCCGAATTGTGGAATAGTGGAAGATGGAATATATGAATTAACGCCAAATTAGTCAACTCTGAATTGTGAATACTGGAAAAACTTCACACAAGCAAATGAAAAGGTGAATACTACTCCTAATACACAGTGGGATGGCCTATTCTTGTGAAGTCAAACGCCATTTAAAACACCCATTAAAAACATTGATTCACTTTCCTTCTATTCACAAAACTTCTATGATACTCATCTTATTCAAAAAAGATAACAATTATGTGATAAATGATAATTATCCATTCATTAACAAAAACCTAAATCAAACCCACAACAAACCGCAACACAAAATGATTCATCATTTAACAATAAGGTTTGTCTCAATATCATGTGCTTTTGTTTATATTTATTTAAGAGTAAACTACACCATTCGTCCTTGTGGTATACGTTGACCATCAAGTTTCGTCCTTTGACCAAAAAAATTGCACCGTTGGTCCTTAACTGCGAAACGTTACTCAGCGTTGGTCCCTCACCCTAACTGATTGGACTAACGGGCGTTAAGCCTTCTTAAATGGAGGGTATATTTGTCTTTTCCCACCCACACCAGCAGGAATGACCAAACCAAGCAACGTTTCATCCACCCATTTATGAACATAATTTCAAAAGCATTTAAACTCAAATACATAAACCAAACATAAATTCAAAAACATATAAACTCAGGAACATAAATCAAATCAAAAATCACCCAATTCACACATCACATACACATAATCTATAGAATCCCCCACTCTCCCACCCCTCAAACAAATAAAAAAGAAACCCATCTCTGTGTGTGTTCATAACAATGGAACTAGGAGGTCAAACTAGGGGTGATACAGAAGTAGGAGGAGGAGGAGGAGCACCAAAACAAGTACAAGTATGGATAACAGTGATGACGTGGCTATCTTTCTTGTTTCAGATCTTTCTTCAGATCATTAGAGCTACACCTTCTTTGATTAATTATTCTAACTATTATTCTTCTTCGACCAATGATTTTGAACCGTTGTCTGTTGTCGAGCTGTCGGAATCTGCTTCTCCGGCGCCGTCAGCCGTACATGTTCCGACGACCGGTTTGAGAATATGAAACACCCCCTTAGTTACTACTATAATGATTGATGATTGGTTTGAGAATATGAAAATAGATGATTGAATTTGGGTGTTTGGCGTTGAATAAGAGTTTATAGAATGTAATGATTGTTGATATGTTAAGGTTGTCATGTTGGTGGTGTGATGAGTAAGTACATCAGGGGAAATTGGTTAAAGTGCATACGCGAAAAAGATTGTTCTTTTCTTACTTACTGCGCTTATTCTATGATTTTGGTATAATCTGCTATCAGGTTGCCATGGTCCCTTTAGATAATGTTCAAAGAATGTTTGAGAAGGAAAAAGAAGATATTTTGATTAGATTGTAATGAGTTTTATAAAAATGTTTTTAAGTCGTTTGGATTAAATTAGGTGATTTTAATTTGATTTAAATTGGATTAAATTTATTTATGTTTTTGAGTTGGTGGATGAAAATATTGAGTGTGGTGGATGAAAATAGGGATTTGGAAATGGATTTTGTGCTTGGTGATGGCTTATGGTGATAATGGTGGTGAGATAATGATGGTGGTATTGTTAGTGGTGTTGTTGGAGTGTGTGGATAAAGATGGAGGAAGAAGGAGATGATGTGAAGTGTGAAAAGATAAATATACCCTCCACTTAAGAAGGCTTAATGCCCGTTAGTCCAATCAGTTAGGGTGAGGGATCAACGCTGAGTAACGTTTCGCAGTTAAGGACCAACGGTGCAATTTTTTTGGTCAAAGGACGAAACTTGATGGTCAACGTATACCACAAGGACGAATGGTGTAGTTTACTCTTTATTTAATTATCTATCAAATCATCTGATGTTTATATTGCAGTTTGTTGTTATGATTGTGTACGATTTCAAGAATCGTGATCTTGAGTTGGAGTATGTGATGGTCTTTTTTCTTGATCAGAGCTTGATGAGAAGGTGATGTAATGACTACCAACGCAATTTGTTGTTATGTTTTTCTTTGTCACAGTCACTTATTAGACAAATATGTGTTTTTTTTATCAGGAATCGCCATGAGATTTGATTGGTTTTTTTATAAGCCGTTTAGTGATGATGAAAAACGGAATAATGCGCTACAAGTGGTGATGTAATGACTACCAACGCGAAATTGCCGTTTCACAGAGTATCGTTGGGAAGCAAATAAGATTATTATTTTTTAATAATTTGTATGCATTTTAATACGTAGAAGTAGGATTTATGGTTTTATATTTGTGTTAATGTTTATAAGTTTATTAGGAAACAAAGCTCTCGTTGTCTATATAATAGATTGAAAAAATAGTTTTTGCCATTGGCTCCGGATAAGCAATATTAGGAAGTTGCTAAACAAAGTAATGATTCGCTTAGTACAACTAGAATGTCGAACATGGTCTATCCTTGGGGTATGTCTTTGAATATATTTATTTTTTTCTTCATTTTCATAGGTTGAAATTTTAACCCGTTCACTTGTGAATGGGTCAGTTTGGGTTACGTTTTATTTCTAATTGGTGAAACAATTTGAACCCGAATATTTAGCTTAAATGTAAATGAGTCGAATGGATTGAACAGGCTGTAAGCCACCTAATTATTTATAAAAAGATTGTGAAAAAGTGTTTGTAGATTAACCTAACCTAAACAACTTTTGCCCCTTAAATAGCTCTTTTGACAATTTACAATTAACGTGAATCTGTTTTGCCACCTCTCGTGGTTTTAAACCTTTTGACCTTATCAATGTATGAACCTGTCAAGCTAAATGGCCTTTTTGTCAGAGTATTAAAAGTTTCAATGAAGTCGTATATCTGAATTTGAAAATGTGGCCCATTTATGTGAAATCGACTTGATTGCACTAACAATAAAATCCTAATATCTTAATATATAGATGATTCAACAATAGAGCAACAATACTTAAGAGCATATGTAAATGGTGTGCCATTCAATATTACAGTGGTTTCAACATCATCAGTGAGAATTCGTGAGCGAGATACTGTGGATCAAATATTTGTGAGCGTGGAAAGTGGCAATAGTGGTGAAGGAGCTTTGTGAGGGATGGAGAACATGGGCGGATGTTTTAAAGAAATACGTGCTGCAACTAGGGGTAGACTTGCAGTATAACAATCTGGTGCCCAGGACCACCTTAAAGACGGAGACCATTTCGGCTCTGTAATGGAAAGCATATAGTACCAGTTAGTATTAGTAATCAACTATGAGATCAGCAATAGTTTTGAAGCTATGAATGCTAGAAAGACACGACTGTAATTACTCTAACAATTTGCTAATGCTTATGGCTGATGTTTTGTTAAGGCATATGGTTGATATTTTTGAAGCTATGAATGCTAGAAAGACTCGACTGTAATTTATTTACTAATGCTTATGGTTGATTTTTTTTAAGGCATATGGTTGATATTTTTGAAGCTATGAATGTAAAGACTCGACTGTAATTACTAACTATTTGTTAAGGCATATGGTTGATGTTTTGTTATATTAATGCAACTTTATTATATTAGACCCGGTCCGACTGGCACGAGACATCAACCGAGATTGGTTGAGCAGTTAATTTTCTCTAATTTTTTTACTTAATCAAGATGTTAGTCGATAATATGTTAGGCCCATTGATTGTGTATTACGGGATTAAATCATTCTATTGTATTAAACTAGACGAGTACTCGTAACCAAAATATAATTATAACTATATGCCGCTATAAAATCTCGTAGCTATGCACGGGTTCTCGTCTTATTATATAAAAGAAAAACCAAAAAGTGAAAAGTTGAAACTAAAAGAAGAAATGTTGAAAAAATATATTTTAAAAGAAAACTATTAATACACATCGAAAACTGGGTTGACCCCGGACGCTTCAAGCCCGCCGGGTTGACCCGTTTTCGACCCAACCGGTCGGGTTGACCCGGTTTTTGATAAAACGGTTCAACCGGTTGAACCACCTGGGTCGAACCTGGTTTCAAAACATTATGTTTAATCCTCAAATCTTCAAACTTTTATTATTTTTCGTTTAAAACCCATAAACTTTTTTTTATCGCTAAAAAATCTGTTGCTATAAAATCCCGTTGCAATGCACAGGTACTCGTTATAATTATTTAGTAAAAGTATTAGAAACCATTATAGAATTTTTGCTTGAGTTGAATTATCACATGTTATAACCGTTTGCAATTACGTTTTGATCTTTTCACGTTTTATTTTAAACATTATACGAAACACTTACCACAATATCACATATTGTTAATTGTCTGTCGCTAGAAACCGCTGCCGCTAGGCGTGGGTACTCGCCTAGTATATATTAATGAATCAATTATGTGCAATTTGGTATATTATTAATTATGGGTTTACGCAATCGATTCATCGATGTATGTGGCTCACTTTCAATTGGGAGAGTGAAAGCCCTAATTAATATATACATTAATTTAACGTAGACATTGATTATTAGTAGGGTTTTATCAAATAAGTTGCATGTGGCTACTTGTTTACACGTATTAAATTGTTTATTATGTGCGCATTGTTTTTAGTTGTTTATTTTTTATTTGTTTACTTGTTTGTTTATTATGTTAGACAGTTTTAAGCAATGGGTAATTTTGAATAGAAAATATCTGAGACTAAACAATGGTGAAATTTGATTTGTTTTTGAAGAGTTAAGTTTTCAATAGTTTAATTGATTGATGATTTTGGTATGAAAAGTGAGAACGGCTCACCCAATTTGACGGACTGTGTGGGAATTATTAGGAGGGGAGCGCATTAAAATTGTGACCCTAAAGAGGGAGGTTATTGATCTGCACTGACCAAACTCTCCGCTTGCTTGCGAGTCAAATTGGAGTTACCAAGTAGGCTATGCGTACAAAATCATCTTAAGGGCGAATTAGTTTTAATTCCATGCGCCACTTCGGTGGTAATTACCCCGAAACACTAAGTGTTTACACTTATGCAATAGTATGGTATAATGGACGATAATTTTCCTTGATTGGTGAACCCAATACCTCAATCAAAACTTTGATAATTTGATCTTTATGAAATGGTAATAAAAAGTTTTTTATTAAAATTATGCTACAAGATGAATGCATGACATCTTTGTACATATTTGATTTCACCACATAAAATCAAAATTAGTACCCTTTTAAATTAAGTTATATGCCATCTAATTAAAGGGACACTTGAAGTTGCAATTTACGTCATGACAGTACTTAGCTAGATTGTGATGGAGAGATAAATCTCTATGTAAAGTCAGACCTTACGTGGACACATTTGCAGTTCTTTAAGTTAGACACTTAAGTTGAGTAGGAAGTGAGAACTAGACTCATGGCATAAGATGGGATGAAACATGTTTATATTTGCAATAGCGTTGGAAAATATAAATCCCATAATGATCTAGGAGTTGGAAATTGTTTGCCAATTAATGTTCGACAGATTACCTTATTATATGCTTTCGTTACTAGCAGATCAACTGATGTAATGAACCTATGATAATTTGTATCCTAGTTTTCGAGAAAATTATATGGTTATATGTTTATATTACCGTTGGGTATATTTTATTTTCTTGAAAAGTTGTATTATCGAAAATACTAATACTTGAACTTTTTTCTATAGAAATGGCTCAAAACAACGATAACACTAATACTGCACTAAGTTCTGCGTTCAAAAGTTTTTTTGATCGAGAAAAGGATTGGTAGCTCTAAGAATTTCAATGATTGGCACCTCTTTGAGAATGTCGTTAGAGTTGCTGACGGTTGAATTATCTGTACACGCCTTGTCCTGCTGAACCAACCGGACCTGATGCTACTCAAGCTGAAAAGGACGCTCGGAAAATCAAGTATAAGTGTCATAATGATGTGGCTTGCCTTATGTTGGGAACAATGGAACATGCTCTCCAAAAGCAGTTCAAAAATTACTTCCCATTTAACATGCTCGATGAACTTCCAACTATGTTTGAGAAACCAGCTGCTGTCGAGATTTATGACTTGATCGATGCATTACACAGCAGGAAGCAGGGAGAGGTTAAACCCGTAAGTGCTCATGTATTGGAAATGAAAGGTTACATGGACCAATTAAAAGAACTAGGCAAGACTTATGATGATGACATGGCTGTGAATCTGATTAATAGATCCCTTAACAAGGATTTTAATGGTTTTGTTCGAAACTTCAATATGCACTGCGTGGGGAAGACAGTTACTGACCTACACGCATTGCTTATTGATTATGAAAAAGGGTTACCTCAAAAGGTTCCTACTCCCCAGGTACTTGCTATTCAGGGTGGAAGGATTAATAAGCCAAAACCGCAACGTGCGAACAACAAGAAGGTGAAGAGCAAAGGGAAAGTTGATAATGGTAAACAAGTTATCGCCTATCAACTAAAACCCAAGAAGTACCCTACTCCTAGGAAGGAAAATCCTAAAAAGGGTCAAGCATGCCACCACTGCAAGGTCGTTGGGCGTTGGAAGAGAAACTGTGCTCTCTATCTTGATGAATTGCGGGCAAATAAGATGAAGTACGAAGGGTCCTTGGGCGCCGGTTCTTTAGGTAATTTATTTGTCATTGAATTATTTACTCTAAATCATAAAAATTCTTGGGTATATGATACTGGATGTGGTATTCATATTTGTAATACACTGCAGGGGTTTAGAGTGGAAAGGAAGCTAGCCTATGGGGAGCAATATCTGCACGTGGGAAATGGCGCACATGCAGCTATTGAAGCCATAGGAACGTTTAGTTTAGTATTGCCTTCGGGCTTAGTAATGTTATTGAACAATTTTCATTACGCACCTTCTATAATTAGAGGTGTTGTTTCCATTTCAGTTTTGTTGGATGATGGTTTTACTCGTACTATTTCACGTAATGGAATTTATGTTTCTTTAAATGGTGTATTTTATTTTAATGCAATTACTGTGAATGATGTGTTTGAAATTGATGTGATTGGAAATGAATATAACAAACATAATAATTCGATGTTTAGCATCAATAAGAAAATAAAGTTGGACTTGAATTCTTCTTATCTTTGGCATTGTAGACTTGCTCATATAGGCAAGGCTCGCATGCATAAGCTGCAACAAGAAGGGCTTTTGCAAAATATCAATGATGAATCATTTGATAAATGTGAGTCATGCATATTTGGGAAGATGACGAAGAAACCTTTTCATAGAAATATGGAGAGGGCTTCTGATCTACTTGGTCTTATTCATACTGATGTGTGTGGACCACTTAGACATGTGTCAAAGAGAGGTGCTAGCTACTTCTTAACCTTTACTGATGATTTCAACCGTTATGGTTATGTTTATTTACTTAAGCATAAACATGAGGTGTTTGAAACATTTAAGGTTTTCAAAGCGGAAGTAGTACTGCAGTTGGGAAAGAAGATTAAAGCTCTTCGATCCAATAGAGGAGGTGAGTATCTAAGCCAAGAGTTTAAAGATTACTTAGCTGAGAATGGAATTGTCCAAAATCTTACTTCTCCATATACTCCACAACAAAATGGTGTATCTGAGAGAAGAAATCGTACATTGTTGGACATGATACGATATATGTTTAATCTCACCACTCTACCTTTATCCTTTTGGGATTATGCTTTAGAATCAGCTGTTCGCATTTTAAATATGGTTCCCACAAAGAAGGTTGATAAGACACCATATGAAATATGGCATGGTAAAGCTCCTAACCTGTCTTATTTAAAGGTCTGGGGTTGCGAGGCATATGTTAGATGTGACTCATCAGATAAACTCCAACAAAGATATGTAAAGTGTATCTTCGTAGGATACCCTAAGGAAACTATGGGTTACTACTTCTACTATCCAAATGAAAATAAAGTAATTGTTGCTAGGTATGGAGATTTTCTTGAAAGTGATCTCGTATCTCAAGAATTCAGTAGGAGAGTTTATGATCTGGAAGATTATCAAGAAGATGCATTACCTTCTGAAAATACTAACGTACTTCCGGTAGAACCTGATAGTCTGGGTCCTCCACCAGAAGTTGAAGTGATTCCCGTTCGTAGATCCGTAAGGACTACGCGTGCACCTGAACGTCTATGTCTTAACGTAGAGGTTGAGGAAACTATGTTACGAGATCTTGGAGAGCCTACTAGTTATAAATCTGCCATGGCAAGTCCTGATAAGGACAAATGGCAGGTTGCAATGAATGGGGAAATGCAATCCATGATAGAAAATGAAGTCTGGGAAGAGGTCGATTTACCTCCAAACGCCAAGGTTGTTGGAAGTAAGTGGCTCTATAAAATTAAGACTGATATGGATGGCAATATACACGTCTATAAAGCTCGTCTAGTTGCGCAAGGTTTTACTCAAACTTATGGCATAGATTACGAAGAGACCTTTTTCTCCTGTAGCGGACATTAGAGCTATTAGAATTCTCATAGCTATAGCAGCATACTATGACTATGAGATATGGCAAATGGATGTCAAAACCGCCTTCTTAAATGGTCGCTTAGATGAAGACATCTATATGAAGCAACCTGAGGGGTTCGTGAATCCACAATTTCCAAACCGTGTATGCAAACTTCAAAGGTCCATTTATGGATTGAAGCAAGCATCAAGGCAATGGAATAAGAGATTTGATGAAGAAATCAAAAGGTATGGATTTATTCAAAATCTTGATGAGCCATGTGTATATCACAAAGTTAGTGGGAGTGATGTAATTTTCCTTATTCTTTATGTCGATGACATATTAATTATGGGAAAAGACATCCCAAGTTTGCAAAATGTTAAGGCATATCTTGGGAAGTGTGTTTCCATGAAGGATTTAGGAGAAGCTGCATACATTCTGGGAATCAAGATCTACCGAGATAGGTCAAAGCGGTTAATTGGTTTAAGTCAAAGCGTTTACATTGATAAAATATTGAAGAGATTCAATATGAAAAATTCCAAGAAAGGATATTTGCCGATGGTAGTAAAGCATGGCTTATGTAGCGATATGTGTGCTTCAACACCTGCTGAGGTGGCACATGCGAAAGTTCCTTATGCTTTGGCATAGGATCTATTATGTATGTGTGAGATGCAATAGGCCGTGATGTGGCATTCGCTTTCGAACATGACGTCGATATCAAGAATTCCGGGTGAACTTCACTGGACTGCTGTTAAACATATTCTAAAGTTTCTTAGGAATACGAAAGATATGTTTTTAGTGTATGGTGGAAATCCAGACACAGAACTTGGTGTTACATGTTACTGTGATGCGTCCTGGCAGTGTGATAAAGATGATACGAAGTCTCAGACGGGTTATTTCTTTGTCACCAATGGAGGAGCAGTTTACTGGAAGAGCAAGAAGCAGAGTACATAGCTGCTTCGGAAGCTGCAATGGAGGCTGTTTGGATTAGGAAATTCATTTCAGGGCTTGGTGTTATGCCTTCAATTGAATCGCCTATTGATATGTATTGTGACAATTCTACTGCAATCATATTTGCCAATGAACCTGGAGTCATGAAGGGCACCAGACATTTTCTACAGAAGTATCACTATGTTCGGGAACAAGTCCGTGAAGGTGAAATTAATCTATTGAAAGTTCACACAGATGATAACTTAGCTGATCCTTTCACTAAGTCTTTAGCTAAAGAAAAGCTTATTGGACTTGCCAATGGAATTGTACTTCGTTTAGCTAATAGTTTCATGCATAACTGTGATTAGTATTTGGATAAAGGATTTTGTAAAACATTTATTATTTTGATGAAATAAAGTTTGGATTATGTTTATTTTCATTTATAATATTGTTGTCCTATATTTGCATGTTTAATCTATGAGTAACTAAGTTATTCTAAATGTCCGTTGTTGATTAATGATATGGGAGTATCATTAAATTAAGACAAATCTGAGAGATGTGGTAGAATATACTTGAAATTAAATTGATGAGAATGCATACTAATTTCAGATGATATTCAATGAATTGAATATAGGATTTATCCCAACTACATGATTTTACTTTATGGATATTGTTATAAGTAAATCATGAATAGTTATCCTCAGACTTGAGATACCAGATAAGTGTCATGAATGTAGTGCATTTCTGTGGAGCAACTTAACGGTATACATAACTGGTAAAAGGGTTGTTTCCAGAACTGTTACAAATTTTGTGGGTTAGTCTAGTAGTCAAGATAGAATTTGTTCCTTAAAATTTATTTGGAGTTTAATACTGCTGGGCCCCTCGTACGGTTGACAAGATGTTTGTGCGGCCGCACCCAAAATCTCCCCTAAATATTTTTAGAAGATTTGGTAATCTTGGTCAATCACTTACAACGAGAAACAAAATAGTTTAATAAAGAATGACTTAATTCCATATCTTTATTTAACGTGGTATTAGAAACAAAAGGATAATAATAATGAGAAATCATTAAAAGGTTTTCCAGGAGCCTTACTCGAGTTGTACTAGAGGCATCGAAGTGTTGCTAGACGCTAACCGATGTGATCACACTATTAAGATATATCCAAGTGGGAGCTGTTAGTTTTATGGATATAAATTAGTAGACGTGAGTTAGGATCGAACTCGAGACCACGGGATTGCACACTTTACGTATGAGAATTAAAGTTAATAATTAAACATAAACGTTGTATTTATTTATTAATTAAACGAAATAACATAACGGACGTTAAGTAATTAGTGTAATGGACTAACGGGCGTTAAATGTATTTGGAAAAGGACTAGATTGCAAAGTTTGGGAAGGTTCCGGAATCCCTTGGGGATGCATACCACCGATCGGCCAAAGGAAACCCAAACCCAACCCATATCAAACTCAAACTTGTTCACCAAGTTTAGTTTAGCATATATACAAGGCTAAGGGTCTTGTGTTTTATATCTCTTGTACTCATAAGCTAAAACCAAAATTGTTTGTGTGTGTTTTTTGCTCTCAAAACCGGTCGACCACCTCTATAGGGGATCGATCACCACTCTTTTTCCAAACTTCAAGTTATTTGTTTAATCAAAATTAGCATTACTTTAATTCGGTTTAGTACGTGTGTACAAGAAAGTGGTACTAACACAATATTGTTAGTATTCTTGGATTGAATTACAAAACGGTAAAGGGTAATTCACATAATCCTAATTAAATCAAATTAGGGTTCTTCCATTGCTAGTTTATGGATTTGATTCTTGTTCGGCTAGAATCAAGTAAGGTACGCATATTCTTCTTATGTTAATTAATTATTCGTTATTAAATCCTATACGCTTCCGCATGTATACTTTGATATTTTGTGATTATTTATTGATTGTCATGTTTTATAATTCCAACACCTCCCTCCCTTCATCCTGATAAAACTTATACCATTAGCTGTGAATGAATGTTCCAGCACATCAAGAACATCATTCCAGCTAGAAATAACAAGAACTTTGGCTTTTGGGTTTGTAGAACCGATGCATAGTATTCTCCTTGTGACTACTGAGATCTATAAAATATCAAAAATTTCATGTAACATATCTCTACTACCTTATAATGTATGTGGGACTATTCCATTATTAGCAAGGCTTAAAATTCAGACTCTTAAACTTGCTTGTTATGGATATGTTGTCTTTTGATAGTCATCAATATCATTATAACATTGTAACAACCCATTTAATCTTCATTGTAACAGCTTTCAATAATTATTAAAAACGTGTAACAGCTAAAAATCATTACTATCAATAATGATTATTAAAAATATGTATCCGCGTCTACCATATAAGTTCACACAAACCATTTCATATCTCTCACACAAAAAAATAGTCTCTCAATATACCCTCACATTCTCTCCTCAACTCTTATGGGTACTTTTATTCCAGAGATTCTTTATATGTTTATTAGAAAAACATTTAACCCAATAACATTTGCTCTCCAAAAAATATAGTCTCAGGGTACCCGCCGCCGCATTGCGTGGGTACCCTGCTAGTATATACTTGAGGAACCGTACATCTTAAATATACAACTTCCCACTTTGGAGGTTTATTGACAATAGAAACGAAACCTATCTAGTTTTAAATAAAACACGGTTCATCGGTGTTCTTGGTCCAGATCTTTCAAACACTTGTAAAACATTTTGTGCAACTTATAACCATTTATTTAACATTGTTAAAAAAAATAAAAAAATTCACTTGGATTTCTACCTTTGTGCTATATGATCCTTTGACATTCACAGAAGCTTCTAAGCTTCGAAAAGCAGAAACAGAAGCATCAGGTGATTTAGTATGCATATCTTCAACAAAAGCAACATTCCCATACTCCGTATGTTGCCTACATGTTGGGCACATCACCCATTTATTGTGAGATTTCCCATGCAGATTTTTCCACCGTTCAGTCATCCCAAGAAAACCTGCAAATTACCAAATTGTATGTATATTTATACATATTATTTTCAGTAAAAAAAATGTGGTACAAAAAAGAATTGGAAGGTATTTACTGTCAACATGGATGTACCCACTAACAAATAGTGTTAAAGAACTTACACTCACAACAAGTAATAAAAACTAGCAATTTACCCACTTATATGAGGTTGATGAAGTACTAAAAAACTTACATTTACAACACATAATATGACCACATTGAAAAACCGTCTTCTGATTGCCGAGCCTTTCTTGAGAAACAGGGTACATTTCCTCCTCTAATTGGACACGGTTTTTATTGTCTCATTTTCTAATCAAATTAGAGCGATCATGTCTCATACTATGACTCTCAGAGGGATCACATTCACCTTCTGATTGTGAATTTTGTTTAGAGTGTACCAAACCCTAGAAAACAAAACAGATATATAAATAGTTCAGCATCATTGTAAATTTCGGCTGCATAGATGCGCTAGTGAAACACAAAAGTGAATAAAAGCTTATAATAACTTAATATTGATGCCTTTAGATAGCGAAGCTGTCCTTTTATATGTGTTAATGTGGATAAAGCAAGAAACTTTTCGCTAGAATTTTCAACGCTTGCTTGTTCCAACTCTTCAAGACTTAAAGCATCATAGACTAATCATCCTCATTTTCTCCCAGATGCAATCGTGAGGTTGCCATTTTTAATCATCATGAGCATTAAGAACCTGAGCTTGAGCAACTGCTAAGGACCGTGCTTGTGCATACTCCTTTCTCATTCCCTTAGAAAGGTCATTGTGTTGGTTAAAAAAATTATAAATATATTAACAATCCAAAAAATATATTTTGGTAACTTCACAGTTCTGATGAAAAACCATATACAAACAACAAATAACAAAAGGACAACAGGGCAGTACAATGGGAACATGTCGCCTTTTCGCATAAAGTAAGGGATCACATACCTGGAGAAGAAAGAGATGTTTTTTGGCTGCTGACGTTACTTCTTTATCCAGTTGAACCTTTGAATAGCTCTTTAAAATCCCAAGAACAACTTCCAACTCTGAAGGAGACTTAGAAACCTGTTGATATATTCACATATGAACAGAGAATGTATATCAACTTCAGAAAGTAATATTAAGTGTAATAATTTCAAATTATGTAGCATCACACGCAACACAATTTAGTAATTAACCAATGGGACACTGCAAGAAGTAAACTTAGGTGCAGCGACCAATAAACTTATTAAAGGGTCCATTGTGGTTATATATATTAACCAACAGGTGAAAGAGGAAAAATAAAAATACACGTTTCAACCAGAACCAAAAATAACCTGTTTCGATCAAACCCTGTTTTTACTTGTTACTAAACCCGAACAACCAGCAACCGCCCATTTTACATGTTCTAAGTTAAATACTCACCATAACTTTCTCCCCAACACCCCTTTTTGTCCCATCATATTCATCATTCACACTAGATGTTCGTGAAGCTTTATCACGCTGAGACAAAGTCTAATAGAAACAATTTAAAGTTGACTTTCTTTTCTGTATATCGACTGCCTCCTCCGCAGATGTAATCACACCTCCATCATGTCCTTTGTTAAGTCGAAACAATCTGGCCTCATAAACCTGCACAAATAAGGAAGAGACCGATATTACAAACAGTATATATATTTACCATTTCATACTTTTGTGATTATAATGTGGATAGAAACCTGGAACAACTCGTCTAGTTCACAATGTACACAGATGAGACCATCTCCTTCGAGTTGACAGTTTGGACAATATCTTACTCTTTCTACATCTTCTTCTCGTGGGTTTTCCATTGTTTGGTCAAGTTCCATAAGTCTATCAAGCAAAGTTCTTCTAGAATCTTCCAATGAATGCAAACTATTCTGGGTATAATACTTGAGAGCAGTGATGCTTTGAAAGCTGCATTAAGATATAAAAGAAACATTATAATGAAAAAAAAGGTACATTGCAATGTATATGAAACAGGGGTCATGCTATCAAAACACCCCATAAGGGGGTGTTTGTAATTGTTTGTAGGTGTGTTTGTACTTGTGTAGCAGAAATAGTACAAGAGTACTTGTTTGTCCTTTTTTTTCTAATCATATATGTATAGTATCTGATTTTTACTCTTTTTTTTGTTTAATAAGTTTTGTTTTAACTTTGTATAGGGAATAAGAATCGTCCTTTTTTTTGTTCTTTGTCTGAAAATTATTCATGAGGATGGATTCACGGGTTGTGTTTTCTTTGTGAAACACGTTTTTAGTGTTTTCACTCCACTTTTTTGATGTTATATAGCATCTTGAAAGCTACTGCCATTCACAGTTTCAAGAAAAAGCATTCGCAAAACAAAAACCAACACCATCAGAAAGATCACCACCCCCATCAAAGATCTAACAAAGAAATCAGATCAAGCACCACATATCAAGCATTCACAAAGCAAAAGCGACTGCCATTCACAGTTTCAAAAACAAACATTCACAAAACAAAAACCAACACCATCAGAAAGATTACCACCACCATCAAAGATCTAACAGAGAAATCAGATCAAGCATTCACAAAACAAAAACAAGCATTCATAAAAAAAAGAAGCTATTACGGGTTTATAAAAGTTAACGATGAATTCATCACCGTTTTACACGAACGAGGTATAATTTTACGCTACTACATATAAAAGTTTACGTTTATAAAAAAATGACACATCGAGACGGATCAGATTGTTATTTTTATTCATATGGCTGCAAATTTGAAGATTGCAAAATGTTTGCCGTCCATTCGGTTATGCCATGTCAATCGACATTTAAAAAAAAATCATCATCGCCATCTCGGTTTTTTAAAACAGAAATCAACTGCTTATTTCATAATAAGTAGTTTCAAGAAACCATTTCAAAAAACCAAGTTTTTTTATCAACTGCAACCAACCAAAAGCAGTTTTAAAGCTGCTGAAAACTGCTTCTCATAATAAGCAGTTTTAGTTTTTGAAAAAAACCACAGATCTAAACCAACCAAACAGCCAAGATCTAAACAAACAATAGATCTACAATCACATATCTAACACCACCATAACAGATCTAACAAATCACCATCACAGATCTAACAAATCACAGATCACCATCACAGATGTAACATATAAAAAAATGACACATCGAGACAGCTCAGATTGTTATTTTTAATCATATGGCTGCAAATTTGAAGGTTGCAAAATGTTTTCCTGTCCATTCTATTATGCCGTGCCAATCGACAAGTTTTTTTATAAAAAAATCATCATCACCATCACGGTTTTTTAAAACAGAAGTCAACTGCTTATTTCATAATAAGCAGTTTCAAGAAACCATTTCAAAATACCAAGTTTTATTTATCATCAGTAACCAACCAAACAGATCTAAACCATTTTTTATGTTATATAGCTGCTTGAAAGCGACTGCCGTTCACAGTTTCTGAAACAAGCATTCACAAAACAAAAACCAACACCATCAGAAAGATCACCACCACCATCAAATATCTAACAAAGAAATCAGATCAAGCACCACAGATCAAGTACCACATATCATAAAAACATCTAACAAGTCATATCAAGATCTACAAAATTTCTTAATTGTTTTTCACCAACAGTTTTGATCTCATTTATCCCACCCCATCAAAAGATTTCACAGTTTAAACACAAAATTTCAAGATCGATAAGATTATTTAGATCTATAAGATTTTTTAGATCTAAAAAAAAATAACTAACGAGAACCATGACACCCACAGTGAGATCTAAAAAAACAACCAAACAAGTCTTTTTTCAAGATCTAAAATTTTTTCAAGATCAAAAACCATCACATCTGTAGAAACCAAGATCCGGACTCAACTAGGGTATATAATAATAATGATTGAATAAGCACAGTGGAATAATAATTGACACAATCAAAGTTACCAACAAGGTTTTTCTCATAAAACAATGATCCTCTATGGATCTTTTCCACTCTCTCTAAAGTTGTTTTCCTGGAATGTTTTTCTCCAGCGTCCTCTAATACAAAAGTCCTCAGTTCCTTTTATACACAAGGAACCCTAAATAAACAATAATATAAAATAAATGCATATTACTACCTAAAATAGCTCATGCATATCTAACAAACTAATCTTGATTGACTATATCAAGTAGAAATACTATATCGTAGAAACTCTTCTTGAGCGAATCCATGTACTTATTGAGATTCCTTCACATTATTTTCATTAGAATTCCTACTTTAGTAATTCCCAACAATCCTCCCCTAAACTGGAATTTGACTAGGTTAAGTTCTAGTTTCTTGATAGATCTTTAACACTTCAGAACAAGAGGATTGTGATCGAACATCATCAGCAAAGAACCAAACAATTACATCTCTATGATGACAAAACTTTGAAACGCCAGATCTTTAAAAGAACAAATGACAAAATGTACATCAAAACATATTAGTTTCATACTATTCTCATCACATCCGGTGTGTTAACTCCTGTGAGAGGTGAATCATTGAAAATAATGGATTTGATGTCTCTTTACCAATAGCCATCACTACTTGAGTAGCCATATGTTTAAGTTCGAAAAATATGGTACACCGATAACCATCGATTTATTAGCAAATCAGCAACCATATAAATGGATTTGAAATGTCTTTACCTGTAGCCGTTTGCTCAGGACTAGCCAATCCTTTGGTCACCCAAGAGGGCAGCAACCATGGTGAATTGATGACCATTTCAACTCTCAGCAATGAAGCATGGGTGAGTGAAATACCCTATGATTTTGAGCAAACCATTACAGCTATCAACGAAATTGAGATGTCTTTACCAAAAACCGTTTGCTTTTGGACTAGCTAACTCTTTGATGGAATGCCGTCATCATCATGGTGAGTAGATTACCATTTATGGATTTCCGCAGCCTTTACCACAAGCCATAATCTTGTGGGCTAGTCAAATCTTGTGTCAGTAAGGCATGGTGAGATGAAAACCATGAGTTGTGTGGTAATTAACCAACACCAAAACCTGCAAGCAAGAAAGAGTAGAAACTGAACACAGACAGGTTAGAGTTTTTTTTTATTATTTTATTTATTTATTTATTATTATTATTTTTTATTATTTTTTTATTTTTTTATTTTTTTAAACAAAAGAAATAATACGATTTTTTTTAACTATAAAATAAAGAAAGAATAAAAATAACCAAAACATGTAAAATAAACCATCAAGCAGCAGCAGAAATCAAAGACAGCTGTAGTGTCAGCATAAACACTAAGCCTCCCCTTAGGCTTATAAGGATCCAGCAGCTGCAAAAATGGTCAGAATACAAAAAATACAACAATAAGCCTCCCCTTAGGCTTAGGCCTCCCCTCAATCAATGCACCCGACAAAGACTATTTTTCTTGGGTACCCAGAATAAACCTTTCCTTTGAGTTTTCCAAGAATAACCTGTTGAGGGTTTAACAACATTTCCCACTCGTACTCCACCATGTGCCATATTCATATGAGATACATAAAGTGTATATGACTGAAAATAAGAACTTGTATGTCTATAAGGCATAAGTCTAGCATTATTGTTCCACCAACCAGTAGTAACTAGTGAAGAATATCCTCTACCAGAGGGAACTGGTAAAGGCCTATTAAGTCTGTCAGCAGAAACAGATGCATACACCTTTGGCTTACCAGTAGGAACTGGTTTACCTGCTCTCACATGTGCAGCTTTGGGAACAAATGGAGGAATACTAGCAACATCAGTCCATGTGGGTCTAAAGGTCTGTTGGCCATTGGAAACACCCATCCTTTTCTCATGATAATCACAGTCTTTAATAAGATGGAGTTTACTACCACACACAAAACAAGATTTCTTCTTAAAAGAATTATTCTTAACACAACTTTTTTTATTACACATAAACTTATCAGAAATAGAACTAGAAGCAAAATTGTGTTTAACAGAATAAGTAACTGTCTTCGTTTTGGGCTCATCATTAGCTACTTTGGACTTGGGTGTGGTCTTGTGTATGTGCCTAGATGAGTCAGACTTTTCACTTGAATCACATGAGGCATAGTCAGTGGACTTTAAGTCTGACAACTTGTCACTTTCAGAACAAGAGACAAAGTCATTAGATGAAGAATCAAGGTCTGGCAAGTCTTTTGACTTTTTGCCATAAAGATGGTGTGATACATCAAAGTCAACTGTAATGGACAGGTCAATGGGCATGTGTTCACCTCTAATAGGTCCACATACAGCATGTAAATCACCTTCTTTGACATAATTAGCTAAGCCTGCTGGTGTAGTTTTACGCCCATCATGTCTAGCTTCTAATCCTACATAATTTTTAAAACCTAAACCTATTGCAGAGGTCTCAGATTGACTACTATAGATCTCTCTAGCTAGATTGTTACCTGATATTAACCATTGTTTATGTCTAGCTATTTCTTCATCTAGTTTTTCTTTAAGCTCTTGATTTTCAGAAATTACAGTAGCTTTTTCTTTCTCAGTCCTTTTTAAGTCATTTTTAGTACATTATAGATCACATTCTAACACCCTTATTTTCTCATCATAAGCCAATTGATTCTTTTGAAACTAAACTTTTTGTCTTTCTAATGTTTTTAAAGCCTGTTTATAAGCTTCAACTTCAACATGGCATTCATTATATTTAGGTTTCAAAACATCATAGGCTTCCTTAAGTTCATTATATTTTTCACTACAACCAAACACACAATTATGTACCTGAGAGATGCTCATTAAAGCAAATTGTGGACTGGCAAATTCTTCAGCATCACCTTTAGTATAAGCTTCCTTGCTCATCTCCTTGAGCTCAGCCTTTCCACCATACCTTGCTTTGAGTGCATTCCATATAAGACTTGCATCATCCATATAACGAAAAGCTGCTACATGATCAGCAGGAATAGATTTAAGCAAGGTAGTTCTGGCCTTTGACTCTCTTTGTACAGCAATGTGTTCATCCGCAGTCGTTGGAGGAAGAATAAAGATTTTTCCATCGCGATCACTTCCAGTCCTTTTCAAACTGTTTCCATTTTGGATCACCTTCCAGATATTCATATCATTATTCATGATCCAGTGTTTCATCTTCTTAGCCCAGACCTCGTACTCATCATCCATCAAATAAGGAAACATAACATCATCCTTATTTTTATCAAATTCTGCCATTTTATGTGATAACAACAGTAAAGTAATATGATAGCAGGAACCAAAATGAATACCAGCAGTAACCAATCCAATCAAAATGTCAGCCCACGTGATAGCATAGAAAACTCACAAATAAAATTAGAACCAATATTATAATGAGGGGTCCTACTATTGCAACCCTCCCTACCCATAGCCCTGCCACCTTGTCCCCAGGGAATATTCCATTTGTCCCCCGCTTTTCCAAGTCCAAACAGTTTTTTTTGTCGGTTTTCGTTCCGTATTTACGGCTTTTAAGCGTTTGGCTTATTAAACTTTATATTTACTGTTCCGCATTTTCAGGTTTATAGCTTTTTGAAAAAAAAAAAATAATAAAAAAAAAAAAAAAAAAAAAAAAACAAAAAATCTAGAGGGGGTCTTAATAAAAAATTAGGGGGGGTCTTAATAACTACCCTATAATGAGACTAGCAATATCACGTGACTATTTACGAATGGAACCAATATTATGAGATCAGCAGTGCTAAAGTGAGACCAATCAGATCTATTCCCAATTTGACCAAAGTCGCGGGTCCCACCAATAGCTAAATACCACTCAATCTCCAATTGAAATCGTCAGCAGAAATCATTGAATGATAAACTATCACGTGAAGTCAAAAACGAGCCAATCAAACGATTACAAAATACGAACAGAATGAAACCAATAAATGTCTCCACCGACCAATAAATTTAATGCCCACCAATCAATCCACATGTGCCCAATTATTCCGATTTATTAATTCATACACCATTCGTTGATAAGAACCGACTTTCAGCAAATAACATCAACGAGCAGGTTAGCCCGCGCGTTGCTGCGTGGCTTCATTTTCTTTATTGAGATTGGGTTCAGCTGAACACTTGCGAGATATAATATGTAATAAATTTAGTACTCCAATATAAAGATAAAGTTACAAAAACTTCACAACTTTGCAAGTACCTGAAATTTGTAACGTTTACGCCTAACATATTGGTAATACATGAACTCAAGTTTACAAATATGTTCTGTTGAGGAGCTGTTCACCCTCGTCAAATTCTTTTATTATAGGAACCTGTGCATATTACCCACACTTGTTACGTTTATTTTTTCTCCTTTACCAGCTTTTCATAAATAGGATACCTTGTGCTATCATGTTCAAGTAAAGATAAAATATCCTACCAAATCATCGCATCAGTTGCAGCAAGCTTGAATAAGACCTAGTAAAACATCACATATCAACAAACCACTAACTATGTCCATCGTGAATCCGACCCGCACAAAATTACTCAGTTTGACTCATTACACAACCCGCCCATTTTTTGGGCCTAGTGAATCCTAACAGTGCAAGAAACACATACTTTAGCCTGTAGATCTCGAATGGGTTAAACAGTTAAAGTATACTTTACCTCCATATTTTGGAACTGTCAAATCATGATAGCTGCAAACAAATCTGCAGCAAATAATTCTTCTTTTCCTGTCCATCATGTCCCTTTTTGCACCTTCATCGCCCTCATAATGATTATCATCAGCGAGTTTCATTATGACAGCAAGTTTCCACTTTTGAATTTTTATCAATGAGCCCAAGTCGATGGTACATTCCTAATGTGACAAAAACAACTTATCCTAAATTGAGCAACATAGATTCAGATAAGCTAGTATAGGATTAGATATCGGGATGTTTACTTGTGAAGTTCGAGCCATCAAATGTGGTGGAATTGACGCCCCAGTGAACCCTTGAGATTTGATACTGTGTTTCTCTGCTAATTGTACCCGCAAAACTCAAAAATTTGTTCTTCCAAGATCTAATGCAGAATACACACCTACCTCGTCACTGTAATAGAAAAAAAATTAGTGATAATTAGCTTGATGAGTACATAAACAATTTAAGAATATATGCAAGGGGTCTTATATTAATCTGCTTTAAAGTTTATGTTTATTATTTTTTGAATCACATCGATTCTAAGTATGTTGTCTTGTTTCTTATGGATTATATGCTAGGGTCCTTTATTAATCTGCTCGTATTTTGGTTTTCTTGATCATATATGTGGTGTCTAGCTCAACCTTTTGTCTCGTCAACCAATAACCTAAAAGGCATTCGTAACCGGAACCTGAATTATTCTCTTTGGGTCAAACACTTTTTACTTACCTTAGCTGCAATAAAGAAATAAACATCGTCATTTGATTAACCTATTAAACAAAATCTACATTAACCACTTATACATATTTTAAGTAAATTATAATCTCGTACAGATGGTTGACATGTACCCCTCCTATACCCGAATGTATGAAAACCTGACAATATTGGTATTTCTACTCACAAACATTACTTATGTAGTTAAATGACCACAACTTGCAAAAAGAAGTAAATTCCCATATATAATTTTTACAGAAGAACATACCTTATCCATATTCTTCGCAATTACATACTAATAAACCTTTTACATAAGCATATAATCGTGAAATCATTATCCCTCCATATAAACCTTCAAATTGATTTTCTGATCTGTCAAAAGAAATTATCACTTGAGCATTCTTAATAAGCAATCTCAAACACCCAAGTCAAATCAAAGAGGCAAAAGCATTTACATGGGTTATCATACACTTACCTGAAATAAACCTTTGATTCGATGGGGGTATTTGGGATTATTTATTAAGAATGCTCAAGTGATAATTGTGTTTTGATAGATCATAAGCAGTCCCAAACTTGAGCATTCTTAATATGCTTTCTTATATTCTTGACCTTCATACTCCATTTGCTGAATTAAAAGGTTCTCGGTCGCCAATTTGTTAATAAGGAAGATGTTCAGGATAGGCACTATCATCACTGATATTCATAAATTTGTAACCACTTGTGTGCATAATTTCAAACCCGGTTACTTTTAGCTAAAAAAAATACACTTTTTCAATTTAAAACTAATATGGGCATAAAGTGGTGCTCAATAGCTGGTTCATTTTCATTTAATGGTTCATTCCAGGTACAAATTGTGGTTCATTTGTTGTGGTAATCAAGTCAGCAATAGTTGTGTAACTACTTAATTATATGCACGATTAAAACAACTAATTTCCACTTAAATTATACAATAAGAGTGATGTTAATGTTCAATTCATGGCAAGTGCTTCAATCTAAGACAACAACTATAGTCAATTGTGAAGTCAACTATATGGTATGGTCAATCGTGGAACATGAAACAACTACTATAACCAAATACTACTCGTAGCACACAACTAAAAAAACAGCTCTAATCAGAATCTTTGATATAAATTTATAGTGAAGTCAAATAGTCGATAAAAACATAAAATCCAAAACAGAAGTTTGAATAATCATAGAAAGGTTTATTAGTATGATCTTAACAGTTAAGAATGCTCAAGTGACAGTCGTGTTGCTATTCACAATGTATTTTGACAGATCAGGTATTTCCTTTTGAGATCCTAGGATCATACAAAGGACCAATCTAAATACCTGATATTCAATGTGGAAAATGTAGTGGCGATATGTTATTATTATAGAGAAATGTGAGGCAAAAGAGTGAAAGGCCTAGGCTGACCTCGTTCCCTAAATATGCCACTCTTGTACTCTGTTCAAGTGCGCACGGTTATGTAATCGTAAATGGTGAACCAAGAGGAACTGACCATCCGAGGGCAAATCAGTGGATCTGCAACATCCTGAAACAAATGTTTCAATAATCATTATCGTTGCAGGTCCGGGTTTTATAAATATGAAAATCATGGAATCTTTAACAAAGATAATTTTTATATCACTTGGTCTTAGTTGATTCAAGATAAATGTAAATGTAAGTGAGAAACCACGCATAACCCATATGAATCACCAAACCAAAAACCCATATTAAATTAAGCATAAAATTACGAACTTTACTACTAAAACTTAAAAATAACCAAAAAAACAAAGAACTTAGGGAGCAAGATTCATAAAATCATATTCGTAAACTGAGATAATCAAAAACCTATATGAAATCCGGCCAACCCATATCAAATAAAGCATAAAGTCACATACTTTACAACTAAAATGTAACATTATCAAAAAAAAAAATGAAAAGAATACATAGCAAAATTCAACAAAAAATGAAAAAAAATGATCATAAACTCATTTAACCGTATACGCATATGAATTCCATCATACCCACATCAAATTAAGCATAAAGTCACAAACTTTATACCTAAAACATAAGCAAAAATGACCAAATAGTCAAATAAGCTTGAATACACACATCATAAAACTAAGGAAAACCGGGATAGGAACCAAAGGAAACTCACCTGTCAACCTTATCGCTTCCAGTTCATGTGGGCTAAGCTAGAGTCGCCACCATTGACAACAACTGACCTTGCCTTCTGGGGTGACATTCGTGTTTTTACATTCAGAATCTGAAAAAATATGTGAATATGCAAATGTTATATTAAACTTATACGTGGAGTACGGTCAATCTAAAAAAAGGAAAATGTAACTGCTCTGTTTTAATTATTTGTTTTAGATTTTTTTTCCGGCTCCATACGTAAAGTGGATTGGAGTCATAAAATGAGAAACCAAATGATGAATTTCAGACGCACCTGTAAACGGGCCTTGAGGTCCAGAAATCAGTAGTCTTTGGTCTCCATATTATACAAATACTCTATAGTGGCAGCTCCAACGTAACTAATCAATTTTGCTAATTTGCTTGCAGCTTGCTCATGCCTCTTTATTGTCTCTTGTAGAGCCACAGTAAGTATTCCATCCACGATAATCTTCAAGTAACAAAAAAAGAAATTATATGAACAAAAAATGTATTGAATACAGATTTATAGTTAAATAAACACTAAGGTATTGCGATCAAAAGCCAAAAACGCATAGTATATGTGGATCATATACAACTTTGGATTTGTTTGTCATTTTAAACAATGGAAAGTGAGGCTCAGGTCTGCAAGTGTAGTCACAGTATGCGACGCTCATCATGGTTGCAACCACATTCCATGTGGGGCTGCCCATCCAAGAGTCGTGCGTCGGTAAACTGCATTCCAAGAAAATAATATTAGAAGGTTATTGGGGTTTCATGTTTGGGATTGTTTACGTATGTGCTTCTTTATGTATAGCATACTTCTACAAAGAAATGGCAAACACCACATCAGAAACTGCTTCTTTGTAGCTTTAAAGCAAGTTACGTATCCGGATTTTCTTATAGCTAGTTATCTAATCTAGTTATTCCACACATCAAATAAAGACATTTTAAACACAATGCCATTGAACACAAATAAGAAATCAACAAACAGCCATAAAAATCATAAAAAATGAAAACTCTACATACCCGTTATATGGCTCCACAACTTTCTCAGGTTCTTCAACTGTATTCATTTGTTAGAAATCCAAACCCTCTACTTTGTTCATTATCCCTATTATATATCACCTACAAAACCACACCTTTTATCACAACCCAAATTTTTTTTATATAAAATTAGATAAGGAGTACATTAAAAAAAAAAAAAAAAACACTTTGTCATACCTCATCTTCTGTTGGGTCTCAACATATTCCTTCTTCTTCTGCTTGTGTTTGACCTCATCTAAAAACATAAACGCATCTGTAATTCGTGTCACAAATAACAAACAAAACCCAGAAGTTTGACCGATTATAATTTCCCAATAATTGTTTATAAAGTATAATGGAAATCAATTTATTTCGTTAAGATGAAAAAAAATATGAATCTTACTAAACCACGTACCCATGAAAGGATTGATGATAATAGTCTCATACAGAGAAGATAAATGAGAGGAATAGATTTTTCTAGAGAGATGAGGAGAGGATTTTATTAGACCAAAAGGCGGTGGAAAATTATACTGGGATTTGGATTGTTTACATGTATCTATACTGTGAACAGTAAAACATCAAACACACTTCAACCAATCATAACAGCCCACATCTTTTTTTTTGGTACTGTAGTTTGTATTCAAAGAGGAATGGACCAATCAAATGTTGCCAACATATCATATATACATACTTTTTGTATACACCCACCACCCACAAATAGTATATATATATAATATTATAAACGAAAGACGTACCAAATTAATAATGTGACGAGAACTGACTTTGAGAACACCTTATACTTTCGTCGATTCCTTGATCAAATAAACCAATCGAATTGTAACCACCGATCAGCGTGACAATTTAAACACACATCGACCAATCATTAATTTGAGCCCCACAATCATCAATTAATGCCACGAACAGAATTACAAATAAGTGGGGACCAATTTTTTATTTTTATTTTTATTTTTTTTTTTATTTTTTATTTTTTTTTATCAATCAGTACACAATTAAAACCTTATCACCCCAAATATTATATATCAAGAACAAGTCATCACGTGATCAACCTATTATAATTCCCTTGTGACCCACCTATGCGTTTTAATGAATCAAAAACGCAAGCTCACGTGATCTTTTGATTATCGCCACATAAAAATCAAACAACCAGACCAGATAAAAATAACGATTACCTCATAATAGAATCTGCCTTTTTCTGCTATAAACCCTAATTACAGAAAACCTTATAAACCCTAGATCGAGAGCCACCCGCTCTGATACCAATTGTAGAAACCAAGATCTGGACTCAACTAGGGTATATAATAACAATGATTGAATAAGCACAGTGGAATAATAATTGACACAATCAAAGTTACCAACAAGGTTTTTCTCATAAAACAATGATCCTCTATGGATCTTTTCCACTCTCTCTAAAGGTGTTTTCCTGGAATGTTTTTCTCCAGCGTCCTCTAATACAAAAGTCCTCAGTTCCTTTTATACACAAGGAACCCTAAATAAAAAATAATATAAAATAAATGCATATTACTACCTAAAATAGCTCATGCATATCCTAACAAACTAATACTGATTGACTATATCAGTAGAAATACTATATCAGCAGAAACTCTTCTTAAGCAGAATCCATGTACTTCAGCAGATTCCTTCAGCATTATTTTCAGCAGAATTCTTACTTTTCAGAATTCCCAACAACATCAAACAAGAACCATCACAGTTTCAAGATCGATAATATTTTTTAGATCTATAAGATTTTTTAGATCTAAAAAAAATAACCAACGAGAACCATCACACCAAACAAGTCTTTTTTCAAGATCTAAAAATTTTTCAAGATCTAAAAATTTTTCAAAATCTAAAATTTTTTCAAGATCTAAAAGTATCACCACAGAAACCGTTGGTACAAAAAACCAACCAAACGTCATAGATAAGAGGCGAGACAGATAAGAGAGAGACAAAACCAACCATCACAGATCAAAACCAACCATCTACAAAGATTTACAAAGAAATCATCACAGATCAAAACCAACCATCATAGATCAAAACAAACCATCTACAAAGATTCACAAGTGGTTTCTAACCAAGATCTAACAAGTGTTTTTTTACTTGTTATATCTAAAAAAGAGTGAGAGAGTTTCAGTTAGAGAGAGAAATGAGAGAGAGAGAGAGAGAGAGAGAGAGAGAAACGAGTGATATGAGAGACGAGTCAGGATAGTAATGAGAGAGAAAGAGAAAAATGCGTTTCTAACCTTTTTTTTTTTTTTTGCAAAAGTAAAAGTATATAAAGTATATAATTTGTAAAAGTTTGTAAAATTTGTATACAAAAGTTTGTAACAGTTTGTAAAAAGTTGTAAAGGTTGTTTTTTTTTTTATAAAGTATATAATTTGTAAAATTTGTATAATTTGTAATTTGTAAAAAAAGTATATAATTTGTAAGAAAAAGGTATACAAAAGTTGTTAAAAATATATAAAAAGTATAAAAAGTAAAAAGTTTTTTAAAAAATTGTAATAAAAATATATAAGTTGTAAAAATAAAAAAAGTTTTATAAAAATGTATAAAAGTTATAAATTATCTGTTACAAATGAAAATTATAAAAGTTGTATTTTTTATTTTTTTTATGTGTTCCCTGATGATGATGTTCTAACTAATTGGGTGCAAACAATTACTCAATCGATCGGTTTTATTATTGTTAAAGCAAAACCAAAACAGATAGGGGGTATAAGTACTCAATCGAATATAAGTGTTCAAAACATGGGACGTCTGCACGTGAAGGTTCAGAAGATGAACTTCAACGGCAGACTAGTACCGCTAAAACCAATTGTCCATTCAAATTACTGGCGAAATATATAAAAGGTGACAATGGTTGGATCTTGAGGGTGAAGTGTGAGAGGCATAATCATGATTTTGTAGATTCGTTCCATGGTTTTCCACAAGCAATGCGATTAAAAGATCATGAGTTCGTTTTGGTGGAGCAATTGACAAAGCATAAAGTAGCACCACGCATTATACTTTCGTCACTAAAGGAGAACGATCCGGATAACGTGTCTAGCATTAAAACTATATATAATGCACAAAATAAGATACGCGGCGCCATTCGTGTTGATAGAACTCCAATACAAGCCCTTTTAGCACATTTGAGGCGTCAAGGTTATACATATTATGACAGGGTAAATGACCGCACTAATGACTTGAGGAAATATTTTTTGTTCACCCGACGTCATATGCCCTATGGACAACATTCCCACAAATAATGATGATGGACTCCACATACAACACCACGTTGTTTAAACTGCCATTTTTTACAATTGTTGGAGTTACTTCAACAAACAAAACATTTTCAATGGCGTTTAGCTTTTTGAACTGTGAAAAAGGGCCAAATTTCAGATGGGTTTTGCAATGTGTTAAGAGGGTGATAGACGAACAATATTACCCACGGGTTATCGTCACGGACAGATATTTAGCGTTGCTTGGGGCAAGAATAAAGACTATGGAGGCATCACTAAAAATAACACGATCAACATGCTTGAAACAAGAAACAATATGTTATTGTCTCAAAAACATATGTTGAAGGCAAGAATAAAGACGCTGGAGGCATCACTGGAATTGGCAAGAAATCCCGTTGATCACGCATGTCAGTCGAGTGGAATACTCTATGACCTTATAGATGACATTAATAATCTTCATGTGGAGTAGATTTCGTTGTAGTAGTAGTAGAATTTGTTGTTGTATTTGTTTAATGTTTTAATGTTTAACGTGTTTATTGTTGTTGTTTAATTAAATGGAAACAAATTAGACGAATAAAAAATAACAAAAAAATATAACAAATAAACAATAAAAAAAAAACATAACGTAAAAAAAACTACATAAATATATTTTACACAAATAAATATACACACATATAAAAAAAACAACATAAATATATACTCTACATATATTAAAAAAATACAAAACATAATAGGACAAAAAGGGTACAAAAGTACCTTATGGGGTGCAAATTTAGTGAATCATGGGGTGTGGCATTAGGCTACCCCAAGAAACAGATATACACAATAAAGAACGGATACTATTGTGGGACCAACAGAAGATTCTCAGTGGGCCCAATAGTGCATTAAAATGAACAGAATTATTACTGACCAAATTATAATTATTAAACTAATTGAGAGCTAAGTTCAAAGACCAATGATCAAAGTTTAATTGAGGCTAATTATTACTGATCATAATGATTCTACGTCAAAGTCAAAGAATTTACAAAGTTTAAAGACCAATTATCAAAGCTAAGTAATTGAGAGCTATACAAGTATGAAGATTCATAATCAAAAGAAGTATGAGCATGTTGGAGAAAGGCGTAAAGACACCAGAGACCAAGACGTCCATGAAAGGCAGACAACAACATATGATCACAAAAACAACAAAGAACGAAGAACAAAGATACATGAGACGTCAAGCTAAAGAAGCAATGAAGACGCCAAACAACCTTTGATGACCAAACCTTAGGGGGAGATTGTTGGGAACGCATGTAACTATTATCAAGTGTCGGTCATTTAATTATGTAATAGGTTGCTTAGTTATTAGGCTTATATGTTAGTTTATATTACTAGGCCTATTAAGTAAGCCCATGAGCCTATGTAAAGGCCCATTCGAATGGAAGGAGGTTCCAGGAGTGATGCCCTAGTTCCTCTCCTATAAATAGAACATGTAACATACTCTTATTGTTGTTGGTTATTTCATATATGCACTAAACCTTTGTCGATCCATTTTACATCTTGAAGTAATCAACCAAGACTATCTCTCTCTCTCATTTCTAACATACTGTCTTGATGAACGAACATGAACAATCCCATTTTCTTAATAAAGGAACATGAACAAGAGAATTTGTCCATTTAAGTGTTCGTGTGTCCGATGAAAATTAAATGAATGAATATGAACAAGACTTGGTCCTTGTTCGTTCAAGCCCTTATCTACATGTCATGAAGAAGTAATAATTTCGCAAATCCCTTTATAATCTCTAAACATTTAATCAAGTTTGCAAAAATCGTGAATCAATAGCCAGTCGATAGACTCTTTGTAGCTTGTAATCGGTGTAGGTGTGATTAATCAATAATCAACCAGATTGGCATTTTTAGAAAGTTTTTGGTATTTTCGGTGAGTTTTGGGTATTTTTAGTGTGTTTTAGATATTTATGACAAGATTTTCCTTATACCAACAACTTGTATTATATAAACAACGGCTATAACTTTTTAAAACCGGTTTTCGGCGGGTTACTGGTATTTTGGCCAGATTTGCAGATTTTCAATAAGTTTGACCATTGTCGACCATCATTGACCACCATTAACTAATTTGCACAAATCAAAAAGGTTGATGGCTGATTAACGTTTAGACGGTGATTAATCGACCTTGTAAACCTTTTTTGCAACACTGCATTTAATAAATGTTTATCATGCTTGAAAGTTAAAACTTATACCTAAAGATAAATCTAACAAGATAAATGACACATGTGGCAATATTAAAATTGAATCCATGAAAAATTAAAATGCATACAACACGTGAAGTGATAGAATGAAATGGGATGGGATCCTTTCAAGTTACTTGATTCAAGTTGGGGCAATATGAACCATTGGATTTGATCCAATGGCTCAAATCAAAAGAACTTCTTTTGATTTAAGCCATTAGATCAAATCCAATAGCTCATAATGCCTCAACTTGAGTCAAGTTGTGCTTACAACTTGAGAGGATCCTTGTTCGAATGAAATAGTCATATTTTTAGATTGGGATAATAACAAAAAAAAATGCATTAAACATGACCACTTTTGTAATTGTAAGTAGCCGTCTATTTTTATTTTATGTTTTGTTATTGTATCACAAATATTTTTGAATTTGTGTTATTGTATGTATCCAGTCAAGCTCAACTTTACATAGTTAGTCTTTTAGAGTAACGGCCGTTAGTAAATAACTTAAAATTCCGTTTTCTTACGTTTTATACGTTTTCATCTGTTTTTATACATTTTTGTTCGTTTTCTTAAGTTTTCATCTGTTTTTGTACGTTTTCATCAATTTTCTTACGTTTTCGTTCGTTTTTGTATGTTCTCGTCTGTGTTTATACGTTTCCGTCTATTTTCTTACGTTTATATATGCTTTCATACGTTTCATCCCATTTTTAGACATTTTCATATATTCTTATACGATTTCGTCCGTTTTGGTACCTTTTTTATGTTTCATACGTTTTCATCCGTTTTATACGTTTTCGTCTGTTTTTTTACGTTTTTACCGCTTTTATACATTTTCGTCTTTTTTTATACGTTTGTATCCTATTTTACAATTTTTCGTCCATTTTTACATGTTTTCGCTCGTTTTTATACGATTTCGTTCATTTTTGTGCGTTTTCGTTCCTTTTTACACGTTTTCGTTTGTTTTTATATGTTTTCGTTCGTTTTTATACGTTTTCTAACGTTTTCATATGTTTTTATACGCTTTCACCCATTTTTATACATTTTCGTTCGTTTTTACACGTTTTCATTCGTTTTTATACGTTTTGCCTGTTTTTTTACGTTTACATACGCTTTTTGTCCATTTTTATTCATTTTCATCCGTTTTTACATGTTTTCGTTCATTTTTACACGTTTTCGTTTGTTTCTAGATGTTTTCCTTTGTTTTTACACGTTTTCTTTCGTTTTTATACATTTTTATAATATGGTGACAAAAATGAGCACATATAAAAACGTATAAAAACGAATGAGAACATATGAAAACATATAAAAACGAACAAAAATGGACAAAAATGAATGAAAACGTAAGAAAACATGCGAAAACGTATAAAACGGACGAAAACGTGTAAAAACAAACTCAAACGTATAAAAACGAACGAAAACATAAAAAAACGTATGGAAACATATGAAAACGTATAAAAACAAACAAAAACGTGTAAAAACGTATTAAAACGAATGAAAGCGTATAGAAACAAATGAAAACATAAAAAAAACGGACGAAAACCTATAAAAATGGACTAAAACGTATGGAACCGTATAAAACCGAAAACTAGGAAAACGTATAAAAACAGACGAATATGTATAAAAACGGACGAAAATGTAAAAAAAACGTAAGAAAACGGATGAAAATCTATAAAATGAATGAAAACGGACGAAAAATATAAAAACAAACGAAAACGTATATAATGGATGAAAACTGACGAAAACAGATGAAAACGTATAAAGACGTAAGAAAACAAAATTTTAAGTTATTTACCAACGGTGATTAATCGACTTTGTAAACCTTTTTTGCCACACGCATTTTATCATGCTTAAAACTTATACCTAAAGATAAATCTAACAATATAAATGACACGCGTGGCAATTAAAATTGAATCCGTAAAAAAGTAAAATGCATACGACACATGAAGTGATAAAATGAAATAGTCATGTTTTCAGATATAGGTTTCTTGGCCATTAGATGTATCACATTAAACAAGTTTGACATTCTATTTTAGGAATTATTTAAAGGTGTTTCTCTGAGTTTATTTTGAAGTGGGCATTTGTGAATGGTGTTTGATCTGGCAATGATGTTAAAAATGATGTGCTCAAAAAGTAACCTTCGTTATCACAGTAGAAATGCATTTCTTGTCCTTTCGCGTCGTCATTACTCTACAACTTCAACCCACCCTTCAATTCAAACAGCTCGTTCTGATTCTCAAAAAATTACTGATGCACTCAAACTGTTTGATGAAATGCTTCACAGAAAACCTCCACCTTCAATCATTGAATTCAACAAGCTCATTACTCCAATTGTCAAGATGAAAAATTATTCAACATCCCTTTTACTTTTTAACCAAATTAAATTGATGGGTATTCCTAGTGATATTTATACAATCAACATCTCTATCAACTGCTATTCCCGCCTTAAACAAGTCAATTATAGTTTTGCCTTATTAGCCACCATCTTCAAGCTGGGTCATCCTCCTAATTTAACTACCTATAACATTCTCATTAATGGTCTTGTTCTTGCTGATCGGGTTTTCGAAGCTGTTTAGTTATTTAAGAAACTAATTAGACAGAAAATTTGTGAGCCTGATCAATATATGTATGGAATCATCATTAATGGCCTGTGTAAAGTTGGTTACACTAGCAAGGCCCATGAATTACTCAGGTTCATGGAAAAAGGTTCTTGTAAACCTAGAGTGGAACAATATAGCACAATCAACGATAGCCTCTGCAAAGACAGAATGGTTGATGAAGCATTGCAACTCTTCAATGAGATGACTGAAAAAGGCGTCCATGCTAATGTTATTACTTATAACTCTTTGATTCATGGTTTATGTAACTTTGGTCGAGAAAGAGAGGCCACAAAAATGTTGATAGATATGGAGGAGAAACAAATTCAAGCCAGTACACATACCTATAATATCTTGGAAAATGCCTTTTGCAAGAAAGGATCCGTAAAAGATGCAGAGCTTGTTGTTCAAGAAACGGTACGAAGAGGTCTACATCCTGATGTAATCACTTATAATGCACTAATTGATGGATATTGTTTACTCAGTGAATTAGATGAAGCACATAAAGTTCTTGATGGTATGGTGGAGAGAAACCTAGTACCAAATATCATCACCTATGGCAGATTGATTAATGGATACTGCAAAAATAAGAAAGTTAATGAGGCTATGCATCTTTTTCGAGAAATCCTACAATAACATGTTGCAAAGTTTATTTCAATCGGGGAATCCAACAGCCGCTAGAGAACTTTTAAATGAGATGCAAGCCAAGGGTTTGACTCTAAGTACAGTTACTTATCGTATCTTGTTCCATGGAATGTGCAATAACTCAGAGTGTGTTGATGCATTGGTTATGTTTCGTTCGCTAGGGAGCAATGAAATGATGAAAGATATAAGTTTGTATAATATTTTGATTGATGGTTGTAGCAAATGTGGGAATCCTAACCTGGCTATGGATCTGTTTAATGAACTCTTATTGAAGGGATTGAAACCAGATGTTAGAACGTATACAGTGATGATATGCATTTATTGCCAAGAAGGTTTACTTGATAAAACTAAGGAATTGCTTAAAAAGATGGAAGATAATGGTTGTTCTCCAAATAGAATCACGTACTGTGTTTTCATTCAAGAGTTGTTGAAGAAAAATGAGTCTCAAGATGCAGAGAACCTACTCGAGGAAATGATGAATCGAGGTTTTATGCCTGATTACGCTACTTTTTTGATGTTGCTAGACCAAATCCCAAACGTGGGACAAGAGTCTCGTATTCGAACTATCATTCAAAACAAACTAAAAAGTCTTGAAAAAGAAGATGGTAGAGTACGCGATTCAACATCTAGTATCATTTTCTGAACATCCCAAAATGTAGCGGAGCATGGATTTAATGTAGTTAGTATTAGTAGGTATTAAATGATGATTGTAAGTGATTTTAGTTACTGGTAGTCTTAGATTCTCAACATCTTGTATCATTCATGTTGTTTTGTCTACGCTTTTAGAGCTTAAGCTGGGACGCTGTTTTTCAATGCTCGTTGTTATTAACAATAACCTTAAAACCATATCCAAGTTCTGTCGACTGGCCAAACATCAGTTCCATTTGCAGATCTAATCACACTGGCCCTACTAATAATAATAATGTTGTACAATCTTCGTATTATATGATACGCCCAATTTATTTGATTTAATTTGACATGCATCAAATTCAATCGACATTTTGCAAGATGATTTTTCGGAGTTCATACTCGCCTAGAGTTCATTTGTGCATCACTACGAGGAACGTAAAAATGTCAAAAGTAAACATACCTCCCTCCTTTCATCCTGATAAAACTTATACCATTAGCTGTGAATGAATGTTCTAGCACATCAAGATCAAGGGCGGATCTAGCTTGATGACACGTTATGCACGTGCATACCCTGTCTAAATTCTTAGTAGTTAAACGAAATGTGTCGTGCATACCCACAAACTCAAAAAGAAAAGAAAAGAAGACGAAAAAAAAAAGACTGGTAATATGAGCAGGTGGCCGGCGTTCTGTTGAAGAAGAAGAGGTATAATATTTTTTTTCATGGCCCAATCTTCCTGGCCCACTTAACATGTAAATGTAATTACTTACGATATATTTTTGTCTATTTCCCCACTCTAAGCCTAACCCACTTAAACTACAACTTATGCATACTAGTTTTTACTCATTTTATTGTTACTATCGTGTATTTTTAACATTTCCTTTACAAGTTTACAATTGAAGAACTAGGATATCTTAAAACATATCTGAAGACTGTTGTTTATAGAATTTTTAGACGTGAAATTTTGTAACGTTAAAAAAAGTACCGAGTTACTATTGATTTAGCTTTTTAATACTTGTTATGTTACTCCAAAATATTAAATGAAATTTTTAGATGTGGAATTGTATAACGTTATATGTTACTCCAAAATATTGATTGAAATTTACTTTTATCTTATTTGATCAACACCAAAACGACAAACTATAATTAAAATGCTTGAATTCAAAAATCAGTTCAGTCTCGTATAACCTAAACTTGATAAACCATACCGACTCTATTATAGAATTCAAAAGTAAAAAAATCACTCCCAAAACGAACCTTGAAAACCCGAACCGAAAAATGCAACCGAAAAATCGCATTTATTAATAACTCTACAAAAAAAGTGCATACCCCAAACTGAATTCCTAGATCCGCCACTTCAAGAACATTATTCCAGCTAGAAAAAACCAGAACTTTGGCTTTTGTGTTTGTAGAACCAATGCATATTATTCTCCTTGTGACTGCTGAGATCTATAAATATCAAAAATTTCATGTAACATATATATACTTAAGGAACCGTACATCTTAAATATACACTTCCCACTTTGGAGGCTTATTGACAATGGATGTGAAACCTATCTACTTTTAAATAAAACATGGTTCATCGGCGTTCTTGGTCCAGATCATTATACTACTTGTAAAACATTTTGTGCAACTTATAATTGTTTGTTTAACATTGTTAAAAAAATAATGAATGTACTCGGATGTAGGGGTGGCAATTCTGGCGGGTTTGGGTTGTTAGGTTGGCGGGTCAGAAAATATCAACCCAAACCTGACTCATTTAAATCATCGGCCAAGCTATGTCAACCCTAACCTGTTTAGACATAACTGATACGCGTACAACGCGCGTTCGGGGTCAAAGGAAACTTTCTTTTCTTCGAGCAAGTTTTTCAACCACCTAGGCAGTGAACCTAATCGTTGTAGTGTAGTATTAGGGTAAGCCTCGGAAATTGATATCGTTCTCTAGGGGAATAGGAATGCTAGTGAGAAGTTTACTACGCTAAGGTTGAGGTTGAGTAAGATTATTTTTTATCTTTTTTATATTTTTTTATAAAGCTAAGGTAAAATCTTGGGGTTTGGATTTGGGGCGGTGGTACTTCTACCGATTACTCTACTATCTAATTATCTAAACTAATAGGTAGTCTTATGTCTATTGATGTGTGTGCCGTATGATGATTAAAAATATGTCTACCTAGATACTATTACTCTCTAGTTATCTTTTATTGGTGGTTGAATTGTCACGTCCTTATTCTTAACGCGTTGTGTCTTTTATGGTCGTAGGGTATGCTTGTATCCCTAACTCTTTGAGAATACCTTAAGGTTATTGCCTACGAGATCTCTAGGATTCATAAACTAACACTAAGGTTATCTTTGGATATTTAGCCTACAATTACGCTAGGTGGTTATAAACTAAGGTTCACAAAGATTATTCAAGAATTAAAAACACAACGACGGCCTAGTGCAATCCTAAGCCAATTACAATTATGATAAGAGACAACCAATCAATAATTAATAACCAGGTTTCATAGATCTAAGTAAACACACAAGAAATTTAGCCGGGCATGTTAAACATGCAAGCATACACACTGATGCGCGCCAAACAGTCAAGCTTTATCACACAAGCCCGCCACTTGTGAATGGCGGACCGTAACAAGCTTAAAACTGCTCAGGAACGAAATCAATGAAGATCTGAGGAGTATAGAGTCTCCCGGTCGTTATGTCCCAAGCTGTGCAATGGATCACCCACGTATGTGATCGAGGAATTTGGACGAAAAAGGAGATTTGGAATGATTATAACTACGGAAAAAGCCAACAAATTAAAACGGCTTAAATGCAAATTAAAGAAAAATAAAAAGATAAAAAATATTAAATAAACGCTATCACTATTTTTAAAGTGATGAACGTTTAAAACCTAAAACTTACGTTTAAATAAAAATAACGTAAACGTACAAAATAAAACGTGAAACTTATACAATATAGATCCTAAAAATATGAAAAATACATTTTTACAAACCTAATGATAAAAGAAAATTTATAGAAAAGAAAAATTATTTTTATAACTAATTAAATTAATTATTATTAATTAAAAACTAATTTTAACTGATTAATAATACTCTAAAATAAAAGAAAATATGAAATAAGACTAGAAAAATAAAATTAAAACTTAGAAAAATCTAAAATATGATAAAACTAATTTTAAAACAGAAAATATATTTTTAAGACTTTTTATGTATTTATATTTATAAAACTATTTAAAACTAATTTAAATTATTAAAAATACCAAATAAAAGGAGAAAAATAGGGAAAAATACTTTTTAGGCTATTTATATTTATCTAGACTTAAGAAAAATGAAAAATTATTTTTTTTGAACCTTTTCTGGATTTTTTATATTAAAAGCTAATTAAAAATGATTAAAAACTAATTTAAATTAGGAAAAATAGCTAAACAACTTAGAAAAATCTGAAAATTTCAGGAAAAGTCTAAAATGATGCTAGGAATATGAGAAAATTGGAAAAACAGGCCCTTGTGTGGAGAAATACAGAACTGCTATGGAAGTGCTTATTGGAATAAGCACTTGATAAGCCAAAAGCTCACCAAAAGCTACCAAACTAGTACACAAGCTGCAATAAGCTAATTTAACTAAAATGCAATGAGTTTCAACGAGCTAATACCACTGAGAAGCTAGATGCAAAGATTTGAGCTATTGAGATTTTGGCTTAAAATCAGTAAAGGGGGGCAAGTTTGAGCTTATGAATAAGCTAACCAAAAAGCCAAAACGGAAACGAACTTGGGATCAACACTAGACCTGGTTGAGATCAAGTGTGCCAAAAATCAGGCTATGGGGAGCTCTAATGAGCTCTGTGCACGATGCAGAACTGAGTAAAACTCAGTATTCACTGAGGCAGAGAGCAGGGTAAATGGGGCTTTGTTTGAGCTTGTACACAAGCTTATCCGACAGCTTAAGCCTAAAACAGATACTAGGTCTTATAGACCACCTAGATCACTACTTGTAACCAAAAATTCAGACTCTAAAAACCTTTAATGCATCCTTGCATCATTTGCAACTTCTGTGGAAAACCAAATTTTTGACATTTTGACTTTTGAAGAAATGTTAGGAAGTTGACTTTTCCCAACTTTGGACCCAATTTTATTGACTGAAATGATGTTATAAGGTTAAATGAAGCTATAGCAAACTTTGTTTATTACTTTGGAACACAAAATAAGTATTTGATTAGCCAAAGTTTCAACAGTGAACCTGTGAAGATTGTTAAAAGATGATTTTGACTATTGAGCAAGTGTGGGTGCAAGAACAAGACAGATAAGGGCTCAATTTGACTAAACAAGCATGGACCAACTGATTTTATCCACTGAACTAGCCTAGACCATAGATATTGCAGCAAATCCAAACACTAAGTAAACCACATTAAGCATTTGAAACTAAGCTAACTGCTAAACCAACCCATGCAGACATTCAAACTAAGTTTAATTAACTTAATTAACACTAAATCAATAGGCTGAAACTAAGTAAAACCACAAATATAAATTCAAGTGCAATATGCAAGATTGATTGAAAATGAAAAAAATGAACTGCAAACTCACAAGTGTCCAACTGCTTTGTAGGCTAAGACAAGAACCAAGATCACTTATACTAGGCCATTTCAACCCATACGTCTCGCAATACCCAAATTTCAAACCCAAGTGCGCTTGAACCCAATTCCCTCGAGTTTGACTTTCGTTGACCCGACTACCAGTTGCTTGGAATTGAAAGCTTACTCAAAGCTGTAGAAGCGAATAAGCTTATTTAAACTGTGAGATAAGCTATTAACACTTGCACATAAGGTTTTGAAATTGAAACTTGTCACAGTGAACATGAAAAATGAAATGTAACATAGACTTGAATTAATACTTGAAACTGGTTTCAGTTACCTGGATTAACTAATTTAACACTGGAAATTACAACTTAAACATATTCAAGACATAGAAATTTAAATAACGACATACATGTGTAATAAAACTAAAAACTAAGTCTCCCCTTTCTTGCTTCCTTTTGCTCCTTTTTATAATCCCATCTCATTTTCTCTTACTGAACATTTCCCACAATCTAGCCATTGGATGGCTAGGAAATAATCCTGGCCGTTTAAACACATTTTTGGCGCCAAATCTTCTTATAAGCCAGAGGGGTTGATATGGTGGGTAAGGGTGCATTAATTGATCCTTGGATGTATCTGAGAGGACATGGTAAGGTGAGAAGGAGGCTGGGTTGGTGGTATTGATGGCTGGGCATGGTGGGGCGGAATAGAGGGAAGAGGTGGGAAAGAGGTGACTTGGGTTGGTTTGACCAGATATTATAAGGGGTTCAATATTGGGCATTGAGGGGGTCACAGGTGTGAAAGGGTCTAAGAGGTCACAAAGGTTTTAATAACACAAAAGGACCCATTTTGCCATTTCTGAAATGAGGACCTAAACGCCAATCTTGCAAAGTTGCTTCAAGGGACCATAATTGACAATCTCAATAAGTATAAGGACCAATGTTGCCATTTTGCAATTTTCCGGGGCCATTTCGCCAATTTTGAAATTTGAAGGACTATTTTGTAATTTCTCAAACTTTTTGATATTTTTCACCAAAGGACTAAATTTGACAACTTTTGATTTTAAAAAGACCTTTGGTGACTTTTCTTTTGAAATTTTGGCTCATGGACTATTTTTGACAATTTTATAAACTTGGGGGACTAAAACTGCAATTTTTGCAAATTTGATATGTTTTTCATCTGATTTTGATATTTTTGCATCTGAAACATATAAAATGCACTTTTGAGATATTTTCAGTATTTTGATGCATTTCTGAGCATTTTTAAGCGTTTTGCAGTTCGATTTGACTAAAAAAATGATGAGTATTTACAACTCAATCATCCCCACACTAAACTATTGCTAGTCCCTAGCAATCTTTTGAGAAAACTTAATGGATTTGATCTCTTTACCAAGCCATTACTTCAGGTAGCCAAATGTTTTAGTTCAAGTAAGAACCATGGTACCCTGATAACCATGTGATTTTGAGCAAACCACCAGCTTTCAACGGATTTGATTTTGTCTTTACCTGAAGCCGTACCCTTCGGACTAGCCAACTCTTAGATAAATTATCAATATTATCTTTGGTGAGCTGATTACCAATTATGGTTTTTCCACCGCCTTTACCACAAGCCATAATCTTGCGGGCTAGCCAACTCTTCACTTTTAGGATATGGTGAGTTGAGAACCATACAATTTTGGGCAAATTGCAAGCCATATAAATGGATTTGATAAATCTTTACCAAGAGCCGTTTGCTCTTGGATTAGCCAATCCTTTTGTCTTACAGACATGGCGGACTGATAACCAATTGAGTAAGTGTAAAACACTTACTCCAAAAAAATTTTTTTGGCCAAAAACGGGGGAATTGGTATAATTATATGATAAAATTCGTGAAATTCCCTTAGAAATGAATATTGCCCACAATATTCAAAGTACGGCGTGTTATGCCGAAACAAAGAACGTAAAAGGGAAATATTACGGCCATTATTTAGAAATAAGATTTTTAACATGTAACAGGGCATTACCCCACCACTTGGGTGGTAGAAAGGGGGTAAGAAGAGGTAAATATGGGTGAAAACCCATATAGTGAGTGCTATTGTTTTTGGTTCCGAGAGTCGCTAGCTTGACTCGACCCCGAATTCATTGGTTCATGGGGAAGCAAGGTGGAAGAAACAATCTCCATCGGACTTTCATTCAAGATGTTTGTATAAACATTTGAAGCAGCGAAAGTTCCACCACGATGAGAGATATACATAGAAACGGACCCGGCTCACAGATGGTAAATGAAAATGCCGGGGTCAAAGATAGTGTCCTCACTCGAAGGAGTGAAGAGAGAGAGAGTAATGAGAATATGAAGAAAAGAAAGAAAATCATGATAGAAATCATGACTAACTCTTCATCCTCAATAGGAGAATTCATAGTTTCATGAATCTCCTCAGTTAAGCTCAATTGGTCTAGACATATCTCGGGTGTGTCTAGATCAAAGTAGAAGTTATCATACTCCGTTGGAGATATGATATGAGTGAGTTCATCTGAGAACTCCATGAAGGTGAATGAATCATATTCAGAATCTATATGAGTGGGTTCACGGCGAAACTCCTCAAAAGTAAATGATTCACAATCGGGGAGAGGTATGAGAATGAGAAGTTAGTGCGCCACTAATCTTCTCTCCCATATTATCAAAACAGGAGGCTTTCATTTCCGGAATAGAATCATCGGAAAGAATGTCACTACCCTTAATGGGGGTAGGAGATGAAATAGGTTTCTCTTTGAAAGCCTCGATTTTAGAAATGAGAAGACTGACATTCAACAATGTTGCTCGAAGAGCTTCATCTTTGATTTCAGTGTCAGTAACTTCATCATTCTCTTCTTCTAAGCTATCAAGCTCAGAAGGTGAATCTTCCACATAAACGATGTCTCCATAAGATAACGAATCATCATCATCGATCGGAGGACATCTCAACATGATCATTTTGAAGACAAGAGGGAGGGATATCACACACATGATCAAGAATTCCTGTGACTCTCCGGTTGGGACAAGGTCCTCAACACTAGACTTTATCAATTCGTCCGATTCCTTTTCAGGAACAGTATCGAGATGCTCGTCCCCGTAATAAGAGAGTGAGTGGGAGCCTCGGGTGTGATAGCAGTTGTTTGAGATGGAATCTCAACTGCTGGAATATCAACGTGAGGGGTTGAGAAGTATTATCTCTAAAAGGATAAAAACTCTCCTCGTCATCGTCATAAAGTCTTTGCCTTGAGAATTGGGCGATCTTAGAGCTGCTTGCTCTAGGATTAATGATTCTTCCATATTTGCGAGCTTCTCGCTCTTCGTTCTTGGCGCAATTCTCCTATGGTTTTTTCACCACTCACTTGATTCTTAAGGTTTTGAAGTATATCATCAAGTTTTTTCATTGTGGCTTCAAAATCATAGGAAATTTCTTGAGACAACGGCTCGGTGGAGTTTGAACATTATGGTCTGTGGAGGTTGGGAATTTTCAAACATGTAAGAGTCAGTGATTGTTACAAGGCGAGTTCCCTATTTGACAATCAGTGAAATGGGAACCTCCACGTACTCACAACAGATAAAACTGTTGAGTCCGGAATGGTGAATCATATGGATTTTGGTCATAACCAAACTCGAGCATCACGGAAAACTGTTCATAGACAAACGTGTTTCGGATTGACACTCAACTCCTTGGTGAGGACCTCCACAAAATTCACAAGGTGTTGATCATATGAATATAGGTCGGGTTGTGGTGGGTAATTGGAAAAGTTAGAGGGGTCGTTAAATGAGTTCTGATTAGGATCATAATCAAATGAATTCCTTGAACCACAAAACAAACAACTCCCGTTATGAATATCGTTACCACATTGTACACAAGTACACCAACGACAGGGTGAACCAAAGAGAGGCTCACCACAACCGACACAAGGAATAAACGATTGCATTTGAGAGTTATGAAGAGGAATCAGTTTATTCAAAGGATCAACAAAACCAACTTGGTGATCAGAATGACTATCAAGACTCAAAGAACATTTTGAAAAATCAAGAGGTGGGACAAGTGGTGTGCTCGAGGCTAGCAATTTCCACCACTTCCGTTATGGTCTCGGTTCGGTTCTTGAGAAACGTGAAGATTAGGCAAGTCATTCTTGCTAGTCACCGGTGTTTGAACGGGTTCATCGTAATCAATTCTAATTCTCGACCTTTTTTCATCGGTTTGAATTTGTTCGATTAGATTACGGGCTCTATTTTCAAAGAAAATGTCCTCGTAATCCTCGGTGGGTGCTTGGGGTAGCTCCGCGTTTGGCTGGTTTGTCAAGATAGAATGTATTTCAGGTTGTGGCGGGTGGTGAAATAACTTTGAAAAGAATTTTGATGGATAATTACGAATTGCAAAATTCACTTGAACTAGGCCCTCCACACAGCTCACACACATTTTCGGCGATGAAGCCGACATAAGAATTAAACATATAGAGGATTAAGAACAGAATCAAATGGTTGAGAGGATACGAAGAATAATTGTCGGCAAAAGAGGGTAGAGAAATAGAATCAACGAATGAGAAGAATGAGAAGAAGAATATTTTGGGGTTTTGGATAAGAAAATATAAACATATACTGACGGATGGTATGAACAAAAGTGAATATCCAAATTACTAATCTGCTAAACGTAAGATTATCAAGACACTCCCGGCGGCGCCAAAAATTTGATGCGCGCCAAACAGTCAAGCTTTATCACACAAGCCCGCCACTTGTGAATGGCGGACCGTAACAAGCAAAACTGCTCAAGCGAAATCAATGAAGATCGAGGAGTATAGAGTCTCCCCGGTCGTTATGTCCCAGAACGTGCTGATGGATCACCTCCGATATAGTGATCGAGGAATTTGGACGAAAAAGGAGATTTGGAATGATTATAACTACGGAAAAAGCCAACAAATTAAAACGGCTTAAATGCAAATTAAAGAAAAATAAAAAGATAAAAAATATTAAATAAACGCTATCACTATTTTTAAAAGTGATGAACGTTTAAAACCTAAAACGTACGTTTAAATAAAAATAACGTAAGCGTACAAAATAAAGCGTGAAACTTATACAATATAGATCCTAAAAATATGAAAAATACATTTTTACAAACCTAATGATAAAAGAAAATTTATAGAAAAGAAAAATTATTTTTATAACTAATTAAATTAATTATTATTAATTAAAAACTAATTTTAACTAATTAATAATACTCTAAAATAAAAGAAAATATGAAATAAGACTAGAAAAATAAAATTAAAACTTAGAAAAATCTAAAATATGATAAAACTAATTTTAAAACAGAAAATATATTTTTTTAGACTTTTTATGTATTTATTATTAATATAAAACTATTTAAAACTAATTTAAATTATTAAAAATACCAAATAAAAGGAGAAAAATAGGGAAAAATACTTTTTAGGCTATTTATATTTATCTAAACTTAAGAAAATTGAAAACTAATTTTTTGAACCTTTTTCTAATTTTTTATATTAAAAGCTAATTAAAAATGATTAAAAACTAATTTAAATTAGGAAAAATAGCTAAACAACTTAGAAAAATCTGAAAATTTCAGGAAAAGTCTAAAATGATGCTAGGAATATGAGAAAATTGGAAAAACAGGCCCTTGTGTGGAGAAATCTGAACGCTATGGAAGTGCTTATTGGAATAAGCACTTGATAAGCCAAAAGCTCACCAAAAGCTACCAAACTAGTACACAAGCTGCAATAAGCTAATTTAACTAAAATGCAATGAGTTTCAACGAGCTAATACCACTGAGAAGCTAGATGCAAAGATTTGAGCTATTGAGATTTTGGCTTAAAATCGGTAAAGGGGGCAAGTTTGAGCTTATGAATAAGCTAACAAAAGCCATGGAAACCAGAACTTGGGATCAACACTAGACACGGTTGAGATCAAGTGTGCCAAAAATCAGGCTATGGGGAGCTCTAATGAGCTCTGTGCACTTGATGCAAGAAGCGAGTAAAACTCGATTATTCGAGAAGAGGAGAGGGGTAAATGGGGCTTGTTTTGAGCTTGTACACAAGCTTATCCAGCAAGCTTAAGCCTAAAACAGATACTAGGTCTTATAGACCACCTAGATCACTACTTGTAACCAAAAATTCAGACTCTAAAAACCTTTAATGCATCCTGCATCACCGCAACTTCTGTGGAAAACCAAATTTTTGACATTTTGACTTTTGAAGAAATGTTAGGAAGTTGACTTTTCCCAACTTTGGACCCAATTTTATTGACTGAAATGATGTTATAAGGTTAAATGAAGCTATAGCAAACTTTGTTTATTACTTTGGAACACAAAATAAGTATTTGATTAGCCAAAGTTTCAACGATGAACTGTGAAGATTGTTAAAAGATGATTTTGACTATTGAGCAAGTGTGGGTGCAAGAACAAGACAGATAAGGGCTCAATTTGACTAAACAAGCATGGACCAACTGATTTTATCCATGAACTAGCTAGACCATAGATATTGCAGCAAATCCAAACACTAAGTAAACCACATTAAGCATTTGAAACTAAGCTAACGCTAAACCAACCCATCAGAACATTCAAACTAAGTTTAATTAACTTAATTAACACTAAATCAATAGGCTGAAACTAAGTAAAACCACAAATATAAATTCAAGTACAATATGCAAGATTGATTGAAAATGAAAAAATGAGCGCAAACTCACAAGTGTCCAACTGCTTTGTAGGCTAAGACAAGAACCCAAGATCACTTATACTAGGCCATTTCAACCCATACGTCTCGCAATACCCAAATTTCAAACCCAAGTCTGCTTGAACCCAATTCCCTCTGAGTTTGACTTTCGTTGACCCGATACCCAAGTTGCTTGGAATTGAATAAAAAGCTTACTCAAAGCTGTAAGAAGCTTGAATAAGCTTATTTAAACTGTGAGATAAGCTATTAACACTTGCACATAAGGTTTTGAAATTGAAACTTGTCACAGTGAACATGAAAAATGAAATGTAACATAGACTTGAATTAATACTTGAAACTGGTTTCAGTACACTGGATTAACTAATTTAACACTGGAAATTACAACTTAAACATATTCAAGACATAGAAATTTAAATAACGACATACATGTGTAATAAAACTAAAAACTAAGTCTCCCCTTTCTTGCTTCCTTTTGCTCCTTTTTATAATCCCATCTCATTTTCTCTTACTTCTGAACATTTCCCAACAATCCTAGCCATTGGATGGCTAGGAAATAATCCTGGCCGTTTAAACACATTTTTGGCGCCAAATCTTCTTATAAGCCAGAGGGGTTGATATGGTGGGTAAGGTGCATTAATCCTTGGATGTATCTTTGAGGAGGGGGGACATGGTAAGGTGAGAAGGAGGTTTGGGTGGTATTGATGGTGGGCATGGTGGGAGCAGACAAGGTAGAGGGAAAGGTGGGAAAGAGGGTGACTTGGGTTGGTTTGACCGATATATTATAAAGGGGGGGTTCAATATTGATTTGGCGGTCACAAGGTGTGAAAGGGTCAAGGTCACAAAGGTTTTAATAACACAAAAGGACCCATTTGCCATTTTCGAAAATGAGGGACCTAAACTGCCAATCTTGCAAAGTTGCTTCAAGGGACCATAATTGACAATCTCAATAAGTATAAGGACCAATGTTGCCATTTTGCAATTTTCCGGGGGCCATTTCTGCCAATTTTGAAATTTGAAGGACTATTTTTGTAATTTCTCAAACTTTTTGATATTTTCCACCAAAGGACTAAATTTGACAACTTTTGATTTTAAAAGGACCTTTGGTGATTTATCTTTTGAAATTTTGGCTCAGGGACTATTTTTGACAATTTTATAAACTTGGGGACTAAAAGCGCAATTTTTGCAAATTTGATATGTTTTTCATGATTTTGATATTTTTGCATCAAAACATATAAAATGCACTTTTGAGATATTTTCAGTATTTTGATGCATTTCTGAGCATTTTTAAACGTTTTGCAGTTCAGATTTGACTAAAAATGATGAGTATTTACACACTCATCACACACATACAATTGAAGACATAATCAAATCAATGAAGTAAATTACTTATCTTGGTGTAAAATAGGGTATGAAAACCCTAAGACACTGTCCAAATCGGACTTAAGTCGTTTTAGGTTTTTACTCCACAATTCTTCCCCCAAAATTCTGAAAATTCGATTTCTATATATAATTTTACATATGCGACGGCATCACCTTATAGTTGGGACGCCGTCAGATCACCGCCATTAGGGTTTCGTCTTGGCCAAGTCATCATTGGGACAATCGCGTTGTGGTTGTGACACCTTGAGTCGGTCTTGATGGTGGCGTCTTACGGATGCGGATCTAGGCATGCGAGATGCAAAGTCTTAGTGACACCCACTCATAAGGCCTGATCCCGGGTGTAAAATAGCAATTTCAGCTCTTGTGTCGTCCACAATTTTGAGTCACGTTGAGGCGGTAAGCCTCTTAGATTATGGCGCCATGGCAGTGTAATTCCGGCGGAGAGTCTTAGATCTTGACTTAGCCATTTTCTTCATATATTCACTCCTTTTAGTCCATATAAGCATCATTCCAGCATTTTGCCTCCAAGAGACCTAAAAAGTGAAAAGGCAATTTAGCGACAACGGATATAAAAATGGCGATTAAGGGCTTAAATGACCCCTTAAAAGTGTAAGTTTTAAATCCTTATCAAATATCCCTACACTTGATATTTGTTTGTCCTCAAGCAAATGTGCTTTTGGCCAATCAATTTATAAGTTAAGGGGCATAAAGCAATGGTTTAACATAATTCATAACAAGTATAAGCCCTGCAATAGTCATAACAAGCACGGAATTTATATATTAGCACCTCACAAGTGGTGTTTGGATACTCTCATCTCTCGGGTGTATATGAAATATAGCAATTGGAAATGGAAGATAAACACTCATTAACCGGTTATAGTACATAGATTACCATAGGCTTGAGACTAGATCAAACCTCCATCGCTTTGGCGTAAGCACCTAGGAATAAACTATCTAAGAGGTCTTTAATGGGTTGTAACGTTAGGCTTACGGTTAGGGAAACAAAGGGTTTGGTTGGATAGGCGATTTAGTGGTGGTAAGTCAAAAATCTTTATGTTACAAGCATGAGAAGAATGGTGTTGCTAAACCAAGACTCGACTCTCTAAACTCTAGATAACTTTGAAACAAACATACATAAATTTAAAGATAGATGTAGAATGGTAGCCCGTATGTTTTTTTTCATTTTTTTTTCAACACTCTTCTTTTTTCGATTTTTTTTTGCATACACTTTTACTCTACCATCGTCTACGATAACATCAAAATATAATGGATTTATAGGCACATCCCTACACTTGAGTTTTTATTACTTTAACACTAATTTGACCCGAAATTGAAAAGATCAAAACACTTGGAGTACATTATTACGTAAATAAAGGGAATTTGAATTTAACGTTCTTTCCCTTCACTCCATAAAATTTAACTTTACCCATGAGTCCCAATCATCCCAAATATGTACAAAAGATATGACTCGACTTAGCAACCATGCAAGTAACTAGATAATTGAACTAAGGGTTTAGTAGTGATAACAATAATGCACTAAAAGTGAGTGCATACAAGGTAGGCTAAGGCGATTTGGGTGTACATTTGGGGGTGGATTGTAAACATTGTTCTTCATTGATATTCCAGAAAATCGAAACATCACGAGAACCACGAAAAGGATAGGCTTTGAGGGGTTAACTAGGGGTATTATGTACTAAAGATGAGTACAATGCAAGGGTGTGGGGTAATTACTCAACCGATGTGGAAGAAGTAATTATAATACTTATCAAACTAGGGTTATCCTATGCCTCTTATCACTTAGTCATTCCTAACTACAAGTGTTGTCTCACTAGCGATCTCTAATGCATCACAAAACAACTTCTAGAATCTATTATACTACCGCACACCTCTAAGCATTAAAGGTAAATGCTTTAATCCTATAGATCGGGTGAACTCACATTTTGGGGTGGAATTTGAGTGGTAAAGGGTTTTTGTGCTAGTAATATAACTCCTATCCATGAGATGCTTTATTAAGACTAAAGACCCACTCGTACAAGTCATGAAAAATTTCAAATTTGGCGCTAAAATTACCCTAACCGATATTTTTCATGGTTTATTTCAAAAATGAAATATGACAAGACAAATAATCAAGGATAAGCATAGTTTCAAAGTTTTCGTTTTATTCTCCCTCCTTACACTTAAACTGAACATTGTCCCCAATGTTCCCCGAAAGTATCAAAGTTATGATAATGGAAGGTAATTAAAAGAGAAAAAAACTAGTACTCCCCTTATTAGCTCGGTAGGATCCGTGTGAAGTAGTGGTTAAATTCTTTCCAAGAAGAATGTATGCGTGATAAGCTCCATCAAATACTATGTTTCTTCTTCTTGATAAATAAACCCGCATTAATTTAAGAAATAGACTAAACCTTCAAGAAAATCTGTGTAAAAATATATATGACTCTACTACACTAAGATATAAAGCTTGTGGAATGTATGTGATCGATGCCAAACCGTCAAGTTTTATCACACAAGCTGACCACTTGTGAATGGCCAACCGTAATAAACTTCAAACAGTTTAGACACCAATGCAATGAAGATCAAGAGGAGTTTTAGTGTTTCCCTGTGTCGTTAAGTCCCAACGAAAGTGCTCACACCTAATCACCAAACGTATAAGTGACGGGAGAATTTGAACGAAAAGCGGGTATGATTGATTATACCTAAAGAAAAAGTTTATAAATTACAGGGGCTTAAATACAAATTAAAGAAAATTAAAAAGATAAATTATATTAAATAAACGCTATCACTATTTTAAAATCTAATGTTTTTGATTTTTCTTTATAAAATTTAAATTAAAACTACGAACGCATAAAAGAAAATGTAGAATTGAAATGCGATTAATCCTAAAAATATAAAAATGGCATTTTTACAAACCTAATGATAAGAGAGAAAATTTTGAAAATAAAATTATTTTTATGACTATTTATTTAATTATTATTAATTAAAAACTAATTTTACCTATTTAATAATACCCTAAAATATAAGAAAATATGAAATAAAGCTAGAAAATGAAATTATGACTTAGAAAAATCTAAAATAACTAAAGAGAATTTTCAAACTAATTTTGTATTTTTCTGATTATTTTTCTATTTTCTATGAATTAAAACTATTTAAAACTAATTAAATTGCTAAAAATTACAAATTAAACTATGAAAAATCTGGAAAATTTATTTTTTTGCTTTTTATATTTATCTTAACCTATGAAAATTGAAAAATTATTTTTTTGAGGTTTTTCTAATTTATTTGTATTAAAAGCTAATTAAAAAGTCCTAAAAACTGATTTAAATGAGGAAAAATATCAAACAGTGTTGGAAAAATATGAAAAATTCAGGAAAAGTCTAAATTAATATTTTAAGTCTAATAAAAATATAAAAACAATAGCTTATGTGTGAGAATATGAAGCTGAAAAGGATGGGGTGCTTATAAATAAGCACTCAAAATAAGCTAGAGGTACCAAATGAGCACCAAATGATTACAGAAGCTATAATATGCTAAAACTACTCAAAATGAGCTAAATTCAACTAATCTATACTACTGAAATGCAAAATACAAAGATTTGGTGAGCAATGGCCTCTAAGCTAAAACAGATTTTACCTACTAAGTTGCGTTTCAAAAAATAAGCTACCCAATAAGCTGGAAATTGAAACCAGAATTCAGACCAAGATAAGCTCTAATGAGCTTGTGACAAGCTTCTGATTAACACTGCGGCACACTCGCCAAGATATACTGAAATGCACGGTGGCACTTTTGCCCAAACTGACAAGCTTCTTTGGAGCTTATAATGATTTACAAAAAATTTCCAAAAATCATTTTCCAACTCTTGACCAGCTTAACTAGGATATCCCAAAGTTTTAATGAATTTGAACCAGAAATGAATACATGAAAATTCAACAAAGGTTGGGTCAAAACCGGTTTTCACTTTTGACTTTATAAAGCGAAATGATATTTTTTGACTTTTGTGAGTTTTGATCTTAATTTGTGAACTGATTATGTTATTTAATGATGAAACAACACTGATGCAAGCTATAGCACTACCCTTTACACCTATAGGCAAGATTCTACAAACTAACTGTAACACCCCCAAAATCACAATGTGACAGCGGAAGACTATTTGGGGTATTACTTAGAGGATCATAGTCACAAGTTATAGAAAACGGCTCTAAAGAGACGTGTTAATAAAAAGTAGTTACCATTTCATAAATCTCAGCGTTTTAGAAACACAAAAGGGAATACCACATGTTTTGAAGTTACACAAAAGATAATTTAAATATTTATGAAATGATAACTTTAATTGAAAACAACACCACTTCAAGTGTCCCACGACATCCGCTCCACGCCTTCATGAAATTCTAATTAGTACCTGAGATGAACATGCTTAAAAGTCAACAAAAGTTGAGTGATATTCATAGGTTTAAATAATAAGTTGAACACAAGTAAGAGATGATAATTGCTTCGAATACAATCACCATGGAAAACATAGATTATTATTATGCACTAAGCTCATGACACCAAACTAAATGCATACACCTAATTATCGTGGGTAATAATATTGCCCTCGTGAGATGGAATTGCCAATTCCATAGTTAACCAATATAGTGCCCATTATTTCCATAACCGAAGTCGGGTCGAACCCATAGTACTATCCACAATATTCTGCTCACTAGCAAGTGATTAATGGTTCATGATGTAAGGACTTATGGCGTGCAACTTAGGCTATAATAATAATGATCGAGCATATAGCTTTAAGAAAAGACTGTTCTAGTTTATAGCATGCATCTCGCTGGGTTTGAAAGAAATAAGTAAAGGCGAGGCTATGAACTCACCTTTGCAAATGGTATCCGAGTAGTGTAAAGTCAAGTAGTATGAGCACGGCACGCCACGCGACCTATAATTAGCATGGCAAGTCTCAGTTTATTGTTTTTATCCATGATTTAATGTATTGAAAAATGGTTGAAGTATTTTCAAGAGTTTGAGTTTATCGTTGCTTGTGTTGGTAATGGTTAAGTTTAATTTAGTTTCGAAATGCTTATAAGTCTTTGGCTCTTGAAAAGTGAGGGAATAGTTTATGAAACATTCGTATAAGAGTTGGCTCGAGTATATTTATTAAAGTGGAAATATTTATAAATCAACTTATATTCATTTGATTTTGTTTAGTTTTGAAAAGTATATATATATGTACAATATATATTTTGTCTAAGTTGTGGGAAAATATTATATTTAGAAAAGTATAATATTTTTAGTTTATAAATGTGGTTGTCAAATAGAAGTATGTACCAATTCATATTTATGTGATTTAAGACTGTAGAGAAAATATAAATTTATTGTCTTATAGAAGTTCTTAGGATGGAAAGCGCTAATGTAGAATTTGAGGGATCAAAGTTGTAATGATTTATGTAAGTTTCAAACTTTATAAGGATTTTAAGAAATGTGTCAAGTGGTTCAAAGTCGAGGGTTGAATTCGTAGATATCAATATGAGTTTATGCTTATAAAAGATTTTGAGAAATATGACAAGAGGTGCTGTCGGGGACCGGATTTGTCAAAATTCAAAGTTACAAATATAACAACAACAAAAATGGGTAATGTACCATGAGATGGGTTCAACTCGCACCCTCCGACAAATACCCAACACCAACTGAGCTAAAGGTCCTTTGTGTTGTCTTGCACAAGTGGCTCTATTTAATGGGTATTCCCACTGTTTTATACTTGATTTAATTCTTCTCACAGAGCCATGGTTCAAAGTTTTGCATGCATTTGTGCTATCTTTCTCATTTTATTGCATGAAAGTTTTAAGGTGCAAATATATATGTCGAGAGTTATATTCAAGAAATACATTTTTAGATTTTGCAATCTTGAACTAATAACAGATATTAACATGTAGTATTAATGTAGTATGTATGTATCTTTAAGGAATCAAGGTAAGCACAAGGTTAATATTTAGAATCCTTACAAAGGAGGGGGGGAGTGTGTCGAGGAGTATAGGAACAATCTAAGTCTTACATTTATGCGGTGTTAGTTTCGAAATGGCAAACGAGTTTCTATCCACTCAAGTTTATTAGTTTGTTCCGAAATGTAGTTAGTTTCGAAATGTAGTTGGTTTCAAAATGGGTTGACAACGTAGCTTGTTATAATGAGGTCATGTACAAGTGTCGTGACAATGCTTCATGTGTTTTAAATAGTTAAGAAACTACATCGCCTTATATATACGGAAAAAGAAAGAGAAAGGACTTACGCACACCAAGAATGGTGGTGGAAATAATGTGTAGACAAGAATGGTAACCAAAGAAACCCGATATGCTTTCCAAAGTGAACCCACTACCTTGTTTTTAAACCCTATGCTATTTTCAAGTACCCTTAGTTTTCTCTCTCGAAAGGTTTGAAAGTTTAATGAGTTTGGAAGTTGTGTGGAAGAAAGTATGTGTATGGGTCGACAGCTAGAAAGTAACCAAGAGAAATCCAAACTTCCAAGGCTAAGCTTTGCATACACTTAGAGGTTTTTGAATGAGATTTTGTAAGTGAAATATGTGATGAGCTTATGGCTCGTGGTTTTAAGAAAAAGAGGAGAGTTTTGGTTAAAGACCAAGGGTTTATGTTGAGCTTGGATACATGCAATCTTGATTTTACTTGCATCTAGGGAGTATTTAAGAAACAAGCAATTGGTTTGTGGTTTTTGGGTGGTATTCGGCTGTACCACAAGGACAAGGAAAAAAAAAATGAAGTGTGTTGTGTGTGCATGGGGAATATGTTTCTTCATGTCTCAAAGTCAAATGCATTGTTACATGTTGGGTATTAAGTTTATATCTCAAAATATGTTCCAAGGTCAATGTATTAGCAAGGTTTTTGAAAGAGATGGGTGTACTTGTGAGTATATTCGGTTACAAGAAAAAGAAAGGAAAGATCTCAAATTTTCGTTATGTATATCGTGTCCCGTTTGAGCTTAAATGTGAGTCACTTGTCCCTTTGATGTTTGACTAACGTGTAATATATAATTTTTGGCATGTTTTTATAAAGGTAACAATTAAAATAAAATAAAATATTAATTCTAACTCGTAGAAATATTTATTTGACTTTAGCCATAACTAATTTAGTGTCGGTACGCGTGCGGCTCGTAAGACAAGAAAATTTCTTGTGAGACTGATTTCAGTTATCAAGAATTATCGGGCATGATTAAATAAGACTACTCGGAGTTGCATAAATTTTTGCAATAAAATGAAACGTACATGCTAAAATGCTCAACTTAGCTCAAATAAGTTTTGATAAACAATCTAGTTTATTAATATGAAGGTTGATGATAGTGGAATTTTACAGGTGGCTACAGTACCAACCCCTTAAGAGAATTTCGTCCGCGGAATTTTAGTTTACGGTGGTTGTCGGAGTTGAATTTGCAAAGAGATGTGGGTACTTAACACACATGGTGTCTTCGCGCCCCACGGTACCGTCCTCTCTTGGAGTTCCATCTAACCTTGACGATGGGGATGCGACTTTGCTTAAGTCGCTTGACTTTCCTATCCATGATTTCAATTGGTTCTTCGACAAAGTTGAGCTTGTCATCGAGTTTAATCTCTTTTAGTGAAACGACAAGAGATTCGTCCGACAAGCATTTCTTCCATTTGAGACGTGAAAGGTAGGGTACTCTACTAAGTTCTTCCGGAGATCAAGCTTGTAAGCAACCGGGCCGATTCTCTCTCGAATCTTGAAAGGGCCAATGTATCGAGGGTGTAACTTTCCTCGTTTTCCGAATCGAACTTTTCCTTTCCAAGGTGATACTTTCAACATGACTCGATCACCAACTTGAAATTCCATGGGTTTCCTTCTAACATCGGCGAACTCTTTTGTCATCTCTAGCGCTTGAAGTCGTTGACTAATTTGTACAATCTTCGGTTGTTTCTTGACAAGCTCAGTCCAGGAGTTGGGCATCTCCAACCTCGCCCAACAAACGTGTGATCGACACTTTCGACCATAAGTGCCTCGAATGGGCTGCCTTGATGCTAGCGTGGTAACTATTGTTGTAGGAGAATTCCACCAACGGTAAGTGTTTATCCCAACCTTTTCCAAAGTCGATCACGCAAGCTCGAAGCATGTCTTCCAAGGTTGGATAGTCCTTCGCTTGGCCATCGGTTTGAGGGTGATATGCGGTACTCATATCCAAACGAGTACCTAAAGCCTTTTGAAGAGATTTTAAGTGAAGTAAAACGACTGTCACGATCAGAAATGATGGAAATTGGTACTCCATGACGGGATACAATTTCCTTCAAGTATAGTTGAGCAAGGGTTTCCATTTCATCATTTTCCTTGATGGGTAGGAAATGAGCGGATTTGGTAAGGCGATCAATGATGACCCAAATGGTGTCGTAACCTCTAGCAGTCTTTGGCAGCTTGGTTATGAAATCCATAGTGATTCTTTCCCACTTCCAAACCGGAAGTTCAGTTGAGTTAACAATCCGGAAGGTTTTTGACATTCGGCTTTGACTCGAAAACAGGTGAGACATTTCCCAACGTACGTTGCAATTTCAAATTTCATGTTTGGCCACCAATAAAGCTTCTTGAGATCTTGGTACATTTTGTCGGATCCCGGGTGAATGGAATATTTAGACTTGTGAGACTCATGCATGATGAGTTCCCGTATTCCTCCATAAAGTGGTATCCAACTTCTATCGACAAAACATAAGGTTCCATCCGATCTTGTGCAAAACCGCTCTTGTTTTCCGGCATTCCAAAGATTCTCTCGTGGGACGGTTTTCGGTTTGAGAGCTTCAACTTGAGCTTCAAGGATTTTTGATGGAATGGGTGACTTAATTGTCATTCCCAAAGATCTTACTCGAAGAGGTTTAGGTCGATCCTTTCGACTAAGAGCATCAGCCACGACATTTGCTTTTCCAGGATGATAACGGATTTCACAAATGTAATCACTAAGCAATTCTAGCCATCGGCGTTGTCGCATGTTCAACTCCTTTTGATCGAGAATGTGTTGGAGACTTTTATGGTCGGTAAACACCGCATAACTTGGTTCCATATAGGTAATGTCTCCATATTTTGAGAGCTTAAAACCACGGCTCCCAATTCCAAGTCATGGGTAGTGTAGTTCTTCTCGTGAGTTTTGAGTTATCGCTGCATAAGCTTATCACCTTGTTTCTTTGCATCAATACCGCACCTAACCCTAGGTGTGATGCATCACAATAGACCACAAAATCTTCCACTCCATCGGGTAAGGCTAAGATAGGCTTCAGAAAGATTTTGTTTCAAAAGTTGAAAAGCTAATTCTTGTTCCTCACCCCAGTCAAAATTCTTCTTTTTCTGGGTTAACTCCGTTAGAGGTTTAGCGATTTTTGAGAATCCTTCGATAAATCTTCGATAATAACCCGCAAGACCTAGAAATTGGCGTATCTCGGTAGGGGTAGTAGGGATGACCAATCTTTGACAGCTTCGATTTTTGAAGGATCAACATGAAGACCATTACTATCTATCACGTGACCAAGGAATTGAACTTTTGAATCCGGTCGTGACTTTGAAAACTTAGCATACAGTTCTTCTTTCTTGAGTAGCTCTAAAATGGCTTTCAAGTGTTCCGCATGCTCTTCCTTGTTGCGGGAGTAAATGAGAATGTCATCAATGAACACAATTACAAATTTGTCCAAGTAAGGTTTACACACCGGTTCATCGGTCCATAAATACCGTGCGCTTTGTCAAACCAAATGGCATCACTTGGAACTCATAGTGGCCATATCGGTTCGGAAAGCGTTTTTGGAATATCTCCTTCTAACTCTCATTGGTGATACCCATCTCATCAATCTTGAGTAGACGCTTGACCCTTGCAGTTGGTCAAACAAATCATCAATTCTAGGCAATGGATATCGGTTCTTCACCGTTAGCTTGTTCAAATTACGGTAATCGATACACATACGAAAAGATCCGTCCTTCTTTTGACAAATAAGACCGGAGCTCCCGCGAAGAACTCGTCGAATGAATCCTTTCTCGGACAATTCTTGAAGTTGGTCAGACAATTCTTGCAGTTCAGAGGGTGCCAATCTATAAGGTGCTCGTATTACGGGTGCCGCTCCCCGCATTAGCTCGATTTGAAATTCTACTTGCCGAATCTGAGGAAGCCAGGAAAGTCTTCAGAAATACTTCGGAAAGTCCTAGCCACCGGGACGCTTCTAGTTTTTCTCATCCGCTTTCTTCTCCTCCGTTTTGTGCTAGAAAAATGTGGCATCCTTTTCTATGTACTTTGCGCTTTGACGCGACGAGATGATATTCAATCGGGTTTTACTACGATCACCCCGAATGATCAGAGTTTTGCCATTGAGAGGAAGGTGAACGACTTTCTCGTCACAGATGATTCTTGCACGATTCTTGGATAGCCAATCCATGCCAATGACAAAGATCGGCTACCAAGTTGGATAGGCATAAGGTCTATATCGAATGGGTGGTTTGACAAGATAGGTTGCAACCTCGAAGGATAGTGTTAGTTCCTACTATTTTTCCATCGGCTAGCTCTACTTCATATGTGGTATCTAGGACGGTTGGGGTGACTTTTAGTAAGGGTGCAAACTTAGAAGACACAAAGCTTTGTCGGCTCCGAATCAAATAACACCTTAGCTAAATGATGATTGAGTGAAAACGCACCTGAACGACGTCCGTTTTTGTGCATCTCCATCTCCTAGCACATAAGCTCTTTCTAAAGGTGGTTGTTGTGTTGTTGTTGTTGTTCCCGTATAGTTGGGCATCTACTCTGACATGCCCACTTCTCCACATCCAAAGCAAGTTATCCCCATGGGTTGAAGGTTACTTCCAAAGAGGTGGCTTCTAATCCTTGTGGGTATGGCCCACCTTGTTACACTTCCCACACTTAATAGTACAACGTCCCCACATGGTGCGTTGCATCGAGTGCACAAAGGGTGTGGTCCAAAGATAGCCTCTTCCATTGGCGGGTGTAGCGCATAAGCCCTCACAACTTGCCTACGGTTTTGTTGATTGTGGTGGTTTCCGGTTGGTGTATGGGTTGGGATTGTTGTTGCGGTGTTGATTGTGATTGTTGCGGCCTTGGTTGTTGTTGCGGTTATTGTTGTGAATGAAAGAGTTGTGGTTGTAGTTTTTTGAAGTGTTGCCTCGACGGTCATCAAACTTCCTTTGTTGTCGTATTGCTCTTGCACTGATCCATGTTTTGTGATCCTTCGATCCCATCACACATTTTCAATGTCGGGGTAATCCCCAATGAGATTTTCCAACAACTTAACTTCATCAGAAATCATGGAAGGGCATAGAGCTTTCAATTCTTGGAAACGCTTGAAGTAGGTTTTGAGATCATTGCCCTTAGTAGTCAGATGGTAGAACTCATCTTCAAGTTTCTTGATCTCGGTCCTTGACAGATTGCTTCATCATCAATTGCTTTAGTTCAGTCCAAGTGGTTTTGTAGGCTTCTTCCATGCCAATAGGTTGGGCATGAGCCTTCCACCAATACAATGCATCTTCCAGAGAGTACCAAGAGCAAATTTCACCTTGCAATCTTCTGAGCAATCACTTAAAAGAAATACAGTTTCAGATCTTTCGAACCAATGGATAAGGCCAACTGCGCCTTCAGTTCCTTTGAAGAAGGTAGGTTTGCAATTCATGAACTCTTTGTATCCACATTTGCGATTTGCCACAACTTCATTCTGGTTGGCTTGATTTGGAGCTTCATTTGCTCGAGCTGCTCCAGCAGGTCTTGCAAAGAAAAGACCCATTTCATTAGTAACTAGCCTCCGAATTGCTTCAGGGTCATCTCGAGTTTCAGTAGAGGTAGAGGTAGTTCTTGTTCTTGCCATTTTTCTAAAGACATACACTCAAATTTTAGAATCATTCAACATAATTGTGAATTATTATAAAAAGATTTCATAATAGTCAAGATCATCACATTATATCAATAGAGTATAATCATCATAAGAAGAATCGTAACATGTCAGAACCACACAAGAGAATATATATAAATGATCACTTCATTCATACACCGATAAATAAGAAAGATCATCATACATGAGAACATCAAGAAATAACAACCATAATGCCATAGGTCTATCATCCATACATAGTGATACAAAACCATACAATGTCGTGATAAATAGCTTGTTCGATAGTTTACAAAACATGTAATACAATGCCTTTATTAGGCCACGCCAGGCTAAGGTACCGTGAAAACTAAATAGATGAATCACCACTCTAGAGGTCGCCGTGTGTCCTCAATCGGCCAGAGGTCATGGACTAGCTCTGCCACTCATCCACTTCTATCTCGCGGCTCCATCCCCGCCTCCAAAGCAAGAGCACGAAGTCTCCATGATAGTCATCCTCTCGACTGCCGCCGCATAACCCTCCAACATCTCTCTGCCCAGAAGCCTATCTGCCTGACTCCATCCTCCTCTCCAACACCAGAATCGCCCACTAGCTCTCTCACTGGCACCAATCCTATCAAGCTCTCCATCGCATCTCCCCTTAAGAGCTCTCAACCTCATCTTCAATGTTCTCGATACGTACCAACGGAAACTCATCAACGAATGCCACAACATCCTCGAGCTGATCCTCAAATCGTAGAACTCGCAAAGCTATCAATGGAATAGTATGATGAAGGGGTTCTCCAGAATCGAAGAGTCTCAAAGAAGAAGAAACCGATGCTCCCTAAGCTCCACGCGCTAGGTGCACCCTCCTCCGACCTCCATCGACTAATGAGCGGCATCATGTATGACCAACGTCTAGCATCGACCCTCCTACCGCTCAGAGGTACCAAACATAGCCCGGTAATATGGGTCTGAACAAAGGGAGACTCGCCTCTTCCCAAGAGATGTCATCGGCAAAGTGCGCTACCAAGGGTGATGGTGCACGGATGAGGATGAGACCGCACATGGTGGTCCGGGTAAATGAATGTCGTAGGTGGTGGTAGTGGTGAGATTGTGTATGAGTGGTGGTGCAAAGTCGATGGTGGAAAAGCAGAGGATGATGGTATGTCACATGGTGGAACAAAAGTGATGGGTGCCTTTACTCGCTTCCGAGCGTATGTATGAAGGTAGCACCCTTCTTTCTAAGAACGGAATGGTCGGAACCGGCCGGGCTCAGAGGGTTTGAGAACCCTAGTTCGCATTTCGGCCGCCATCAAAGTACCGGGTGATGGGCAAGAGATAGAAGATATGGAATCGTGGATGAGTGTGTCCTGGGACATAACATCGAGGGTGATAGCCACCGCTAGACTCCAAATATCTCATTATGTCGGGGACCAAAGACGGCAAACGCCGTGTATGGACAAAGCAGTGGGTGATGTACGATTTCACCCTCCTCGGGCGGCTCACCAGAGGACATGTGGGTGCAACGAGAGCCTGGTAGAGGTAAGACATAGCATCCTCCATCTCTTGTTTGGAGGTCAGTCGATAGGTGAGTAGCTGACGACATAGTATCAGAACAACTCAAAAGAAAAATATGTACTCATAAGTAAATAAAGCCATGCAAGAATAAGCATTT